>VDFB02360022.1:0-63864 GCA_007258455.2 Sequoia sempervirens
TGATGGAACCCCTATATCTCCAAGAAATTGGATCATCTGGCTCCACATTTTCCATGTGAACTATAGGTCGGAGCATGACAATGTGCTCCCAGGCCCAAATGTGAATAAGGGTGACCCTTGTCTTGATCGCTCTTCCATCATAGTAAACGAAGTCATGCATATCATGGTATAGGGAGGCTAGCATCACTAGCCCCCATGCATATTGGGTCCTTCAGAAGAGCATCCTATGCCAAGCTAGACCCCATCCCAGACTGAATCCTTTGCTTCGTCAATCTAGAGAAACCAAACCTGAGATCACTGCTGCAATGATCATTCTAAAGGTCGATGCCCGACCTCTGTACATCTCTAGGTCTATTTGGGAGTTGACCAGGACAACAAACTCCTGGTCAAGAACCTCATGGAAAGCATCATAACCAGTGTCAAGATCATAGATCATGCGCTCACCATGTATCGACAATCGCAAAATACGCCATACATCCTCTAGCATCACTATCACCTCGCTGGTAGGTAAGTGGAACAATGAGGTCTCGCTATTCCATCGCTCGCATAATGCTGTCATCATTGCCAAATGTGTCCAGACTTGCATGTAAGCAACGCACCACAAACCAATCTCTTCCAGGTGCTCCTATCGCAACTTAGACAAATCACCAAGTCTGGATAAAACAATCGACTGGTGCTTGCAAGAAATCAAAGGATGGATAACCTCCTGTACCCACAAAGTGCACAACATTGAAATTAGCAAAAAACTAGCTAAGTTTCAAGTTTTTATCCCCCAAAATGACAATAGCATCACTATTTATGATAGCGTCACTATAATTCAAATTCCAAATGTTCAGTGACACTCGAGGCATTCAAATTACAAAACATGATATGCGTCACTATTTGCCTTGGGCAAACCCTAATCCTAAATTCTAAATTGCGAGGTGCATCACTATTTACATATGCATCACAATTTAAATCCGAAACCCTAATTTTAAAACGTAAATAAATGTCACTAAACACACATGCGTCGCTATAAATCAAAATAGCGTCACCGATTCTAAAAATAGTGTCGCTATATAGCGACACCACAAAAATTCAAATTTCAAAGTGCAATAAATGCACCAAAAAGTCAAATTTCAAATCAAGTTTTGAAGCACATATCAGTGGTCCTGTGCCTGGAGGCCTTTAGTACTTGTGAACCTGGTTGGAAATGTGTCATGGGAGCACTCGTTACGCCGTTTCGTCTGAGGGTCAGAGCTCAAAATGCAAGAATTCTTTAAGGTGTGAATGCACAAATGAATTGAAAGTGACCCTTCCTCACCTATTTGTGCTTGAAAATTATAGTTTTTTTCCCTAATTTAATTATGAAGCTAGGGTTTTTCACCGTTTTCACCAATCTTACCAAATTGAAGCTTATTTTGCATCATTTTGTACATTTTTGGCATGTTTTTTGCATCCCAGAGCCTTTTTGGACCCCTGAGACAACATTTAACCTTTGTCGAGAAATCAACCCAAATTTCAAAATTTCCGCCTGATTTCTCAAGGGGGTAGGGAACTAGCTTATTCCTTCTATTGGGGCAGTAGTGGGGCATCCAAAAATTAGAATTTTTTGATTTTTTGATTTAAACAATAGTTTTTTATCTAAAGGGCATTAGCCTTTGAACCAACATAGCAAGTACCTTGCTTCAAAGAGGGGGAAAATGTAGACACTAAAAAATGTCCTAAATGATATCATGCACTCGAATTAGGTATACTAACATTGTTTCTTCCTTAAATCCATCCTCTTTTTACTTAATTGATTAAATTAGCCTAGCTATTTAATTAATTATGTCATTTTCATCTATTAACCTAATCAATTTAATCAGTTTAATTCACCCCCTTTCATGCTAACATGTCGTCCTATTAAATTAAATACATCAAATTATTTAATTTAATTCCTAAAGTCTCCTTATTTAATTAAATAACCCTAGATACATTATTTAATTAAATATCATTCCACCTTCCCCCTATTTCATTAAATTACTTTATTTAATGAAAATCATTTAATTCCCCTAATTTTATAATTAAACCTTTGTTTAATTATCAATTACTAATTAAATCTAATTCCCCCCACTTGCAAAGGAATATTCCAAGGGAATATTCCCATGGGATATTCCTTCCCCTTTTGCACAATTAAACTTTGTTTTAATTTTCTAAATGACTATTTTCCCTCACCCATGAGAATATTCCAAAGAATATTCTCTTTCCCCACTCATTTGAAAAAGGAGAATATTCCTTTTCTAACAGACTTGAATTCTTGAGCAAGTTAACTTGTGACCTCTTGTGCAAGTTAACTTATGACCTCTTGGACAAGTTAAAAGTGTGTTTGTTTGAAGGAATATGAACCCTTGATTAATTCTCATAATTGATTCTCATCCGTTGATGAGAATCCATGATCCATGCCTCCAACTTCTTCCATCCTTGACTGTTGATTAACCTTTTTGATCTCAACCCTCCATTTCTCATTTGCTTTCCTATAAATAGGTCACTATTTGGAGACAAATGGCTCCATCGTTTTTAAAGAAAACTCACGCTGTTGAAATCACTCACACTCACTCATTTTTAACATTTTCTTAGTATCATTTTAGCTTAATTACTTGCATGAATTAGCTTAGCTTCCATTAATGGCTTCCATGATAACATAGATGTATACATTTAGCTTGTTTATTAATTAGGGTTTGAATCTTTTAGCTTAAAATCCATTTAGATTAGCTTTGCATTTGCACATTTGAATCATCTTAATCTAAATCATGTTTAAAATAGCTTGCATCATGCTAATCTAGTTTAAATCATGTTTCATCACACATCTCACAATGGTTTCATCGGTTTTCTTCAATAAAAATGACTGAAACAAGCTCATTTATCCTCGAGATTGGGAAAGGGTCATTGTTCCACATCAACACGACACCACTCCCCCAACGGATAAGTTTCAATGGATTAGAGAAGGCATTTTTAAAGCTTTCGTAGTTTAGTATAATAGGTTTTAATGGATGCTTGGTTTAATTTTTATTTGAATGATTCTGTTGAGATATGACATTAGTGGCTTAATTATGCTTCAATTCTTCATGGATCAAGCGTAATCAGCCAATACTAATCCGTCGGTCACATTTTGATGCTAGAAGGTTGGCATAACCGATCAAATTTAATCAATTTCTATCTCAAATTCCATTTTTATGACTCTTGAAGGATACAACGACGCTCCAGGGAATTTTAGTAACGCTTTTGTAAAGCGTCGCCATATAGCGACACTATCATCATCTAAAACAACGATGCCTAAAACTAATGCACTGACACTAATTAAAATAGATGTCGATGCTGAATACTTTTAGAGGTATCGAGAATTTGAACATAACAAAGTAAATGATTTTCATTAAATAAAGTAATTTAATGAAATAGGGGGAAGGAGAAATGATATTTAATTAAATAACTTAGGGCTATTTAATTAAATAACTTAGGGCTATTTAATTAAATAACTTAGGGCTATTTAATTAAATAACTTAGGGTTATTTAATTAAATAAGGAGACTTTAGGGATTAAATTAAATAATTTGATGTATTTAATTTAATAGGACGAAATGTTAGCATGAAAGGGGGTGAATTAACTTGATTAAATTGATTAGGTTAATAGATGAAAATGACATAATTAATTAAATAGCTAGGTTAATTTAATCAATTAAGTGAAAAGAGGATGGATTTAAGGAAGAAATGGTGTTAGTATACCTTATTCGAGTGCATGATATCATTCATGACATTTTTCAGTGTCTACACAACCCAAATTATCAAAGCCACATTTGTTTGAATTTAAAGGGGGATTTTTTTGAATTAAGAGAACTAAGGAATTAAATATAATAAACCAATGGCCAAACCATTTACACCCCACAATCTATAAAAATAAAGACTAGTTATTTCCATCCCAATATTTAGAAATAAGAAATTTGTCTAGCCTTTATGAGATAGATTCAATTCCACACCTATGATTACTCCAAGTGAAAATTCCATTTCTTAGCATTACATCCACTAGGTTGAGATAGGATATGTTATCCTTCAACGAGATAGAAGATGGTCCATGATGCTCAGTTCCCCATCTTTTCTCATTTAGGATAATGATAACATTAAAGTCACCTATTAAATCAAAGCAAGAATATGAACAATAGAATGTAAAAATCAAATGTGATACCAGAGAAAAATCTTGCTTGGGAAAACAATAGGAGTGAAACATAGGGAAATAGGTTCACCAATATGAAATGGTAACAAGGGGGGTACATGATGCACCCATCTTCCTTAGTTCATTAGGAAAAAGAGATCCCCTAGGGCAAGGTCAAATTTCAACCCTTAGGTGAGTCAATCTTAGTGGAGATCTTACTGTTTGCCTTATGACTTAGGATAGAGTAAATCAACTTGAAATACATTTTTCGAAGATGAATGAAAAATACTAAATGAATACAATTATGAAATGTAACACATGAAACATGTAAATTAAACCTTAATCTGACAGAACCAATAATGTTTCAATGGATTTGAAAAGGATAGAATTTTATGCACCTATCACAAAAAGGTTGTGCTGAGTGTCCTCCTTGGGTCTTGCTATAGGGGTTGAAAATTTACTTTCATAGTCCTTTGGTCCTTGGTTTGCACTCTCGATTCCTCTAGGTTTCACAATTGGAAAATTTGGAATTAAATTTTGAAAGTGAGTTTCTATGGCTTGACGACAATGTTGACAACTTTTACAATTTTTCTTTTTTGATAGATCTTCAATCCTTCTTCAACCTAAGATCTGTAGAACTCACAAGAGGGAAAAATTGTTTTTTTTTTTGAATGGGGGTTTTCCTTGGTCAAACCCTATTTTGGTAATCAAACCTTGAAATAAAATGAAACATGAAAAGAATGATGAATGAACACTTGCTTGTTGCAACTCAATAAACCCTTGATTTGAAATCCTTGAAGGACTGAAACTTAGTACATCTCTCCAATTTCTTGATCTTGCATGAAATGGCTTGATTGATTATGGGATCCAATGCTTGAATTTTGACTTGAATGCTTGAAACCTACATCACAATGTTAGCTCCAAAAACATGCATGATGCTTGAGATCTTGAATGCTGCAACAAATGAATGAGAAATCTACTCTTGAACACCTTTGACAATAATCTTAGCTTTTGTGAAATTTGTATTAATTCTCTAGGATTTGAATAGATAAAAGGACCTTGCTTTTATAGGTAATTTTCCAATTTCCTGAAAATTAAACATTACAAGATGACAAATGTTTGAATTTGAAATTGGGATCATAAAAAGGCTACCAAAAAATATTTAAAATTTGAATTTAGCAAATAAAGGGGACCCATTCATCCAAGGGTGAATGGGTTTTGACCTAAATTTCCAGGACCTATTTATTTTGGGGTGTTAAAAATGATAATTGCATCAATTAAATCATGATTCCCCTTTCAAAAATTGTAATTAATTAGGCTTGTAGATAAAAAAACTGGGTTAATTAGAAACTTAATTAAGTCCAATTAATTAAGGGACCCAAACATAGTGTGAAAATGTAAAGGAGTACATTTTTCAACACTATAAGGAGTATAAGAATTTGTAAGCAAGATAGGTTCTCTAGATTCAAAGTATGAAATGGCCATAGAGATTGAGTTTATTCTCCCAACCCACCAAGATAGATTTATTTTGCAAGGATTCTAAAGGTAGGTCAGCCCTTTGAAAGATCCATGTTATCCTATACAATCACATTGCCTTCCCAAATCTTTGAAGATATACTTTCCATATCTTCATTTGAAAGCTTTGTTTCCTAGATTAAAATAATGTCCAGTCTATGATCCCTAATAAGATCTAGAGTAGCTTTTGTTGAGAGATGATACTTAGACCCATTGCATTCCAAGATATCACAATTATTTTGGGTCGGGTGTTAGAAAACTTAGTATCTTTCATCTTGATGACACCATATTCCATCAATGATTCCCTCATCAATTTCACTTTTCTTGATTTTTTTCCTCCTACCTTTGATACCTTATAGTACCTCCTTTCTTAATATACTTCTATTGGATTTGTAAAATATGAGGATCCTTCTTTTTACTAGCTTCCTTTCCCCTAGTTCATGCATGGGGTTCGAAAATGCATTGACTTCATTAACTCTATTTGAACCTTTTCTATAGGAATAAAGGCTACCCATTTTACATGTGTTTTTGGAACTTCTTATTGTCTATTATTTATCTCAAGATGACTAGGGGCTGGTGTTCCCTTATATTTTAATGATATTTTAATTTTTAGAGAAGTATTTGGAGAGGGATTGTTACCTAAGCTTGAGAGATGCATATCCTTTCCTTTCATATTGATATCCCACTCCATAGTATCCATGTCATCAAAAATTTCAAGAACATCAAAACGATTAACATAAATCCATTTGGAAGTACCTTTATTTTGGTGATTAGAAGACTTTTCCTTTGATTGAGATTTTATAGGAATTAATTCATCTAAATTTGACACATCAAATTTTATTGGAGCCTTACCTTTTTTATTTTGGATTACCCATTTCTTATTCAAGTAGGATGAGAATATTTAAGACCTATTTTTTGTGTAGTTTATTTATAAGTGCTCATATTCATGACATGTACAATAATGAAATGGAAGTGCTTCATAATTAATCAGTTGGATCCAATTCATGCTACCCAATTTCATTTCCACGAATTCAAGAAGTGGATTTTTCAAATTAATTTCAACATGAATATGGGTGAAAGTGGCTATCTTATTTTCAAGGGTTTGGCAAGGGCTTAAGGGTTTCCCAATGATTTCTGCTATATATTGCAAAATATCAAGCTACCAAAACTCCATTGGAAGCCTTGGGAGATGAATCTAGACCATAAATTTTAATGGTAAATTTATAATATCAAACACCACATCTCCTTCAAAGATCTTATTTTGATTTTCCATTCAAGAGAACACAAAAAAAAATGTTAGCTGCTAAATTGATTTACAAATCGCCTTTAGGAGAGTATTTTTTTTTGACCCAAGTCTCCAAGAAAGGCATAGAAATTCATAGGCACACGAGTTTATAAATAAGATCATGCTCTACCAAATATAGGATGTCATCAATAATATATTTTCGGTTAATGATCACTATAGGGGATATTTAATTTTTTATAGGAAACCATTATATCTTGGTCAAGACCTCACATATAGACCAATTTTAAATTCCTGAGTTGCATGAAGGGAATTAATAGCATTTGCATGATTGTATGAAGAAGGATCATCTCTATTGAACACATACTTGAATAAAAATAGGGGGTCCCTTGGATCCCCATTGGCTTCCGTACTAATAGACACCATAAAAATTGAGCATAAAGCTAATAAAAAAGAAGAATTTAATAGGATAAAATTTGTGTGGGGTTAGATCTATGCCTACTAACAATGATTTCTCAACATCTACAAGTTTGAAAACAAATAAATAAGGAAGCAAGGCCACAAATTAACATGCAAAGGCCCTGCGTAGCTACAACAATGATGACCGAGGCTACTCAAACCCTCACACTCATCATTTCAGTTCTCCACTTTGTGATTTAATGTAGTTTATTAATTATTAGGAGTCTCTCTTAGTAAGCAATAATTTTTTTAGTTCATCCTTTTTTCAAGATCTATCATATTACTATGCAAAGGAAATGAATTATTAATATTCTAAGGTAATAACTCATCCTCTTCAATGTGTAAGCAATAATGTTAAAACCAAGAAGTAATAGTGATCACAAGGATCATCATCATGTACAATATTAGGCGACTCATATAAATCACACAAATATATAGAATCAATGATATAATAAAATATCAAATAAGCAACTTCATTAAATGAAATAATGTCATAAGTCGAAGTAAAATTATGTCATTGATGCCCATCCTACGATATGTATTATAAGGGAAACTATTAATATGCATGTATTCATGTCATTATCATAATCTCTAAAACCATCATTATGGCTACTATAAAATATAGAACATGAATAAACATAACATATATTATCACAATTATATATAAATGTGATCATCAACAAGTGTGTTTTGTAAAAAAGTATGCTTAAAGATAAGTATAATTAAAAATCATGCACACTACTATTTCTTTCTCTCTCTCTCCATCTCCCTCTCTCTATCTCTGATCCCTCTCCCTCTCTCCCTCTTTTTATTTGTATCTCTCTCCCTCTTTATATGTATTTACTTTTCAATCTCACCCTCTATCTCTTTATCATTTCTATATAATTTTCTCCCTCTCCCTCTCCCCCTCTCTCTCTTTATATATATATATATACCTTGATATCTCTCCACCCTCTCTCTATATCTATCTATATCTCTCCCTCTATCTCTTTATCTCTCTCTCCATTTGCTTATTTCTCCCTCCCACCTCTCTCTATATATATCTCCACCCCTTCTCTTCATCTCTCTATATTTATCCCTCTCCCTCTCTCCATCTCTATCTTCCTCTCTCTCTCTCTCGCTATTTATTTCTCTCTAAATTTATCTCTTTACCCCCTCTCTCTATCTCTATCTTCCTACCTCTCTCCATCTCTATCTTCTTACCTCTCTATCTTTAACTTTATCTCTCTCCCTCTCTCTCTATCTCTTTATTGACCTCCCTCTATATTTTTTCTCTCTCCCCTCTCTCTATATCTCTCTCCCTCTTATCTCTATCTATCCCTCTTTCTAACTCTATATCTACCCATCTCTCTCACCCTCACTATCTTTTAAAAATATCTCTCCCTAGATCTCTCTATCTCTCCTCCTCTATATATCTATCAATTTCTCCCTTTATCTCTCTAGACTCCCTCTCTCCCTCTCCCTCTCTCTCTCTATATATATATCTCCCCCACTCTCTCTCTCTCTCTCTCTCTCTCTCTCCATATAAGTCTTTATCTAGATCTATCCTCCCCCTCTCTATCTCTTTCCCTCTCTCTATTTCCTATTTCCTCCCCTCTTTCTATGTATCTCCATCTTTATCCTCTCTTATGTCTCCATCTCCCTCTTCCCCCCTCTCTATCTCTTTATATATCTCCCTTCTCTCTATTTGTCCCTCCTATTATCTATATGTTTGTCTCACCCTCTCCCTCTATATGTCCCTCTCTCTAACTCTTTCTATATTTTTTTTATCTCTATCACCCTCTTTGTATATATACATCCCTCTTCCACTCTATCTTTCCCTCTCTACATCTCTTTCAATATCTCTCCCTCTCTATGTATATTTCTCTTTCTCCCTCTTGCCACCTCTTTCTATCATTCTGTAAGGCCCCTACCCTTTTTGTTGCATATTTACAAATATTTTATTTATATAGTGGGTATAATGCTTAAATTATTTAAAACATTAATTGATTTAGAATCTTTCAAAATTAAGATAAACGTAGTACATATTTGTATTTGTGCTAGTTGTGTGAGACCCAATCCTGACTGTAACTTTTACCAACCTTTATGCTTCCTTGGTAAGCCTTACTATTAATATAGCTGGGAAAGTTAAACCAATGGACTATGCGATTTTGTTTGGATAAGAAATTTGTTATGTAAATTTTATATGACACTACATTTGATGAATGCAATAGAATACTTGTGGGTTGGTTTTGACTCATTTTGGGAACTCAATTAGTAGGAAGTAGAAATGGAGTGCAATGTTCAAATGATATAATTTTAAATGATGATTTAGGAGAAGGGACGTAATTCTAGATTTTACAAAGGAAGTTTAATGGCTAGTAGCTATATGATATGTTTGTAATTGAGTGTGGACTGAGCTTATACTTGAAGAGACAATATGAGTAGTTAAAGAAATATATTTGAAGAAGTTATAGCATCTCAAACACGATCTAAAAGATTATATTTTATTGTAGAATTTATTTATGAATTACAAGTAAACAACGTCAGGTAGAATTAGGAAAATAATAATAATAATAAATAAAATTCTTAGCTTGTATGTGTTTTTTATATATAAGAATTTCACTATTTGATTGTGTATACTAAATATGGATTAAATCCGGATATACTAAAAGTTATTTTTAATTAATGTAGGAATGGATTGAGTCAACACTAAGTAGCGTTCCAATATAAATTCTATTGATGCAATAATGTATTAACATTCAATGAATATTGTGAAGCTTGAAACAATAGCACGTAATGAGTTTATGTCTAGCACGTATACATGCTTCTCACGTATTAGTAGAACATAGATCTAAATAAGGGATACAAAAATCAAGAATTGTTAGAACATCCTAACATAGTTCAACTCAAGCATTGCATCTTTTGAACGACTGAAAAAGATGAATTTAATCTGAACCTTGTGCTGGACTATATCTCTGAGACTGTGGATTCTATTGTAAAACATGCACATGCCATTGATATATGTTAAATTAAATATTTACTAGATATTCTATCGTGCTCTTGCTTACATTTTTGGGTCTGGTTTTTCTCATCATGATTTTAAGTCACAGGGAAATGGAATCCATATATAGTTAATGGTTAGCTGACCTGGGTGGTAAGGATGTGTGTGGCATAAAACTAGCATACATATATTAAATATTAATATATATAAAATATGCCGAGAGTTGAGGCGCCTATTTTCATCATTTTAAATTGTAACCATTTTTTTTTGCTTCCGCTTCATATTTATCTTCTCAAAAATAATATTAAAATATATTTAAAATTATACTTAAGTTTTATTGAAAATATTTAAAAAATTAAAAAAGCAGAATCTCAAATCAATTTCTAACTAAGAATTTTTTGCTTTTTGATGGATGCCATTGTAATACGCCTCTCCATGTAAAAATTAATACTAAAGGCTAAAATATCTTTTTAGAAAACCTATTATATAAACCTAATTTCACGGGGAAGACTTTAAGAGTCTCTATTTAAGACTCCACGTAATTACCCTCTAAGAAGCTTTTCATAAATATGGGACACTTAATTCAATGTCCATTTAATCTTTTTCTTTAAGGAAAAAAAAAAAATTCTACTTCTCCTTGGAAGGGGGAAATATAGTAAATTAAAGTGAAAAGAAACAAAAGAACAAAAATAGGTAATAGTTAGTATTTTTTTTTTTTAAGAAGATGGGAGCTTTCTCTTACTCATTTATTGTGATTATTCATATTTTCTTAATTTCTTTATAAAGTGAATAAAGTAAATATATATGAGTAGGTATATTCAGTTATAAATAGTATTAAATATTTTCATATAATTACTTTAGTGTAAATTAATATCAATAGAGAGTAAATTAGTACAACGAGTACATCCATAGTAATATCAATAATAATATTGATGAACAATAGAGTATAATAATAGTATAATGATGGTATTATCTTACGTGGAGGGAAAATTGGTCCGTCAATAATATTAATGTAGGTAATCTTAAAAAAAATGTATAATTAAAAAAAAGTAGTATGCATGAGTAAATTAATAAATTGATATTAATATTAATAATACTTTTTAATGATTGTATTAGAGTGAGTAATAGATTATGAGATTCGATGTTATGGTAGCTAATACATAGGTGATTAGATAAAGATAGTAATATCAATATTTACTCAATATATTATGAGATTTGATGTTATGGTGGCTAATATGTGGGTGATCAGATAAAGATAGTAATATCAATATTTACTCGATTGGTCATCTACCACCATATTGATGATATCAATGTTTAAATGACAATCAATTAATAAACTTACCCTTGTTTAAGATTAAATTACTCTTAGCTAATAATATGGTGACACCTTTAAATAAGTTGATTATGTGAATAGATAAATAGTAATGCAAGTTATAAGCCTTCCACTATAATTAATTGTGCATATTTTGATGTCACTATACACTTATATAATCCTAATGCATTGGTAAATAGTCAAAGATGTCACTATGTCCACTTGTAGGGTTAATCTACCATTCTAAGTAAGTCAATCATAATTATGGGTTGGATCTTATATTTATAGTATTTAATCTATTTTTAACTTTGCTATTTTAATATATGATTTCCTTGCTAAGGGAAAACATGAGTTAACCTTATTAAAAAATATAAATGAGAGAATATGTTTACTAATTGATATAACACTACAAATTTTTAAGATATAATAATATTTAAATTGTGAATAGTACTTATTGTATGGTCTACTGTTGGTTAGTTGCTAGAAAGAGCTAAAATATATTTTATGTATGTATACCTCAAAACTTCTAAGTGACCTAGTTTAGATGGACCATTTAATATACTCAGGTATAGTTGAAACCTAAATTTAAATAAGGGACTTTGAGTATAGGATGCATTGCAATATAGATTGTTCATTACCACCATCTCCTTGAGTGAAAACCTAGATGCATGATCTATTCTTAACTATAACATACATATCATGTGATTTCATCTTTAGACAATGACATAGAATTCTAGAGGGGATATAAATGTTAAAAGAAAGTTTTAAGCTAGCTTGAGAGTTATAAGGGTGTTAATGCCAAATACCCAAGAGGATATACCCCTCACATGCAGTGCTCTCAAGAAGCATTTGGGGATACGAAACCGTTTATCCCAACTACACTTCCTCTACAAAGGCCATATCGTAAAATAGGGCCATCGGGAGGCCGAGTCCCAAGAGATTCAAATTGTTGGCCCTCCAGGGTTTTATCTCTTTTCATTGCTTTGGAGTATTATATTATTGTATTGGCATAGCATGTGACTTGTCTTATGTTTTTTTTAATTATTAAGTTAGCTGGACTAATTAAGTCTATCTGGATAATTTAAATTCCATGTCCCCTTTTGAAACCCTTCTAGGATTGGGTAAGAAATTTAGTTGTCTAACTAAATATTATAATCTTTAACTGGTCAAATGTTGTTATGAATCTTAGGAATGCATGTTTGGAAACAAACTTTTGTTGGTTATTCATGTGTTGTGATCGAGAGTTGTCCGTTATTTATCCTCCTTCCATTCCATCTTCCCTTCTTCCATCCCTCCCTCCCTCTCCTTCCTTTCCATCCCTCTCCCTTCATCCTCCTATCTCTTTTATCTCTCCTCTCTAACTCCTCTCTCTCTCATCTCCCATCCCTCTTTTACCTTATCTTTTTGTATCCTCTCTCTGTTTGTTTGTCTGTATATCTCTCCTTTCTCTCATCCTATCCTATCTTTTTGAGGGCTGTATTTCTCCTTTACTCCCTTTCTCTTAGTATCCCTCGCCAGTCTCCCTTATCATCTCTCTACGTCTACCAATATCCATTTATCCATCTCTATCTCTCCATCCCTCTCTATCTCTCTCCTCTCACCTCTATCTCCCTCTCCCCCTCTGTATCCCCCTTCTCTCCCTATCTCTCTATCTTACATTTGGACTAGGATTTAGAAAAGTTTCACTTTACTCACATGCTTCTTCAAAGAGGAAAATCCATCCTCCCTTACTATATTTTCATTTGTATGTTTGCTAACATGTTTTCACTTTCATAATTATCTATATTATTCATTTATTTTTATTTTTATTTTCATTTTTTATTATGTTATTCTCTCTCCTAGATCAATCTTATTTTCTATATCATAAGCTTGAGTTGTACATCTATAAAATAATAAAAAGATATATAGCAGCCATCTATTGTTAATCTAGAAAATACATATTTATCATTCATTATTAACCTACAAGGCTCTTATCAACTCTACCACTATAAGACAAAAAATGGAGTTGTCATCTGGTGGAGCTGCGGTGATGCTACAGGTAAGGTTTTTTCAAATTTCTTGAAGGTAGGAAGCCCTATTCTTGGGGTTGGCATTAATGGCAGAGGTCAGGCTGGCATTAAGGGGGTGTCAGACAGCTGTCTAATGGACATGGGACTACTTGTAGGTCCTTTCCATTAGATAGATTAAAAGTTCTTCCTATCTTTGGCAGTCTGGTTCCTAATGTTACTTCTCTGGGCATGGTGGGGTCTCTTTCTATGACTCCTAATACTCTTGTGTTTGTTGATTTTGGATCCACTCAGAAAGCTATTGACACTTCGTTGGAGGGAAAGAATTGGTCAAAGTTGTTTGGTTCAAAGCTTAAGGAAAAAATTTCCTCTCCTCTGGTGGATTTCTTTGCTGACCCTTCTTCTAGTGAGTATTCTATCTCTGTGCTAGATTGTATTATTGATATGGGTATCCTGTCTGTGGAGCAATCGATGGTGGGAATTTTTTTGGGGCCCTGCCCCAATATTGACTTAGTCTAAAACCTGTCTAAGAATCGGTGACATCTGAAGGGATAGGTTGAGGTGGCGGCTCTTGCTAAGGGATTCTCTTTTTTGTTCTCTTGTGAGGAAGATCTATTGAAGGTCTTGGTGGGGGGGCCTTGGATTATTGGCAAGTCTACCTTGGTGCTGAAGAAATGGGAGTCAGGCTTCTCCCCGAGTTCTTGCTCTTTTGATTTGAATCCTGTGTGGATTTGCTTGCCAGGGCTTCCTCTTGAATTTTTGGATGAGCAAGTCTTTAAAGGTATTGTGTGTACCTTTGGGCGCCTATTATCTATTGGCCATTTGATTGCTTCACGATGTTGGTTGGTCTATGCTTGGTTGTGTGTGATTTTGGATTAGGCTACAGATCTTCTGACTACTATCAAGATTAACTCTAAGTTGTGAGTCTGGGATCAGTGATTGAATTCGAGTCTATCCCTTTTTCCTATTTTCATTGTAAGAAGGTTTATCACTGGGCGAAGAAATATCCTTTGAAGCCAAAGGTGCCTCCCCAAAAGGTCTCGACCCCTAAGTCAACCTTCGTTCCTACTAAATTTTGGAAGGAGATTGGTAGGTGCCATGATTATGGGGATGTGATGAGTACAGTTGAGACCTCGGTGGATAATGTGAGTGATGGTCAACCTTTGGGTGTTGCTGTTTCAGAAGCAGGGTTGGAGCCTGGTGACAAGTGTGAGGTTCTTGTAAGGAGTGCTATTGGCCTTGCCTTGGAGTCTTCTGGGATCAACCCCATTGTGGAAGTTATCTCTAAGGAGGATGAGTTAAAGGCTTTGCTAGAAGAGGAGCTTATGTTGGGTTGGGTGAAGGAGGCGGGTGATAAGCCTCTGGCTCTTGTGGTTGTTGAGCCCGAGAAGGTAACCCCTTTGAAGATGGTTTTAGATGCCTTTTCTTCCTCATCCAAGGAGAAGTCTATTTTGTTTAGTTCTCTTGTGGAGGGACCAATTGTGGCTTCAGAGGTGGTGGCTTTTGGGGAGCCGAAGGTGGAGTCTATAGTTTCGAAGAAAGTGATGGTGCTCACCTCTTTTGTCAATGATTGTAGTTCTTCTGGTTCTTTGGTGGCAGAGGTTGGGGATCCTTTTCCCTTTGCTTCAAAATATTGAAATAAGAAGAAACCTAATTCTTCTTTAGTGGGTATAGCTACGAGGAACCGTTTGAAGATGGACTATGGTTCAAAGCCGAGAGGTAGAGGAAGACCTTCTTTGTAGAAAATTTGGGAGGAGAGAAAACACTATATTACTGATGGGTCACAATCAACTTTGCTTGAGATGGGCCTTAAGGGATCCTTGCAAAATATTTTATATGAAGATCCTTTCCTGGAACATTCGAGGATTAAATAATCCTCACAAACAAGATCTTCTTGCACATCTTGTGAGAGATCATCATCTTGATATCATTTTGATTTAGGAGACTAAGATGGGGATTGAAAAGGTTGAAAAATTAAGAATAGGTTTTTTAAGGATTGTGGCTTTCAGGCATTTGACTCTGATGGGGCCTCTAGTGGTGTGGCTAATTTTTGGAATCCTAAGGTAGTTTCTGGTATTGCTCTATTTTCTTTTGATAATCATGTTGCTACTTCTTTTACCAGTCCCAGAGATAAGTTCTCTTGGATGATTTCTAACATCTATGCTCCTAATTCAAAATGTGATCAAAAGAAATTTTGGGGGAGCCTACACAATTTTAAATCTCAATTCTCTTTTTCAAAATTGGCTGGTTATGGGGGATTCCAACACCCTGCTAAATGATTCTGATAAGTTTGGGGTTCCCAGGTTACGGAAGATAGTCATTTTGACCTCATGAATTTCATTAATGATAATGTGCTATTGGATTTGGATCTCTGTGGGGGCATCCTATACCTGGTCCAATAGGCATGTGGGGGATGCTCTCATTCAGGTTAAGTTGGATCGGGCTTTGATTTCACCTAATTGGCTGCAATCTTTCACTTGTTCCCTTTTGGCCCTTACTAGACTCGACTCAGATCACTTCCCTATATCCTTGAATTATGAGCTCTTGGGTCATAAAAATCCTTTCCCATTTAGATTTGAAAAGATCTAGACTAGCCACCCAAAGTTGCGTTCAAAAATTGTTGATTGGTGGAATATTAATGTTGATGGCTCTACTATGTATAAAGTTTCTAAGAAGCTTGTTTCTGTTAAGCATAATTTAATCCAATGGAATAAATCCTCTTTTGGCAATATCTTTAAGGATAAATATGAGATTAAGGCCAAATTGGACATTTTGTAGCAGGGAATGCAGGCCAGTGGGAATGATTTGTCACTTCTTCATGTTGGAATATGTGCCTCAATCCTTACTAACATGGAGCTCCTGAAGGGAAAATTCGTTGTGACATTATTCATGTCTGGGGCCAACTAACTATTCTGAAGCTCTTGAAATGTTCATATCACTGTGACAGGGTTGATGTCTTGCTGACAAGTCTATCGCTGTGACTTTCTGTGTTCGGCGTGACCTTCTGGCGAATGGAGATCTCTGGACGACAGTTTGATCTTATCAGGCTAACTCACGGGTGTCGGGGAGAGGTCCCAGCGAATGGTGAAAGTCTCACCGACAACATCTGGTCATCGGGGAGAGGTCTCAACGAAACCGGAAAGTCTCGCCGACAGGAGTATCCTTGTGGTGCCTTCGCGGTGACAAAAGACTTCGCTGAGAAGTCTTGGCGACTTGGTTAAGTCACGCCGACAGTCTTCGGGTTAACTTTGGGCACTCAGAGAAACGTTCTGGCGAAGGGATTAAGTCTTGCCGACTTGGTAAGACTTGGTAATGCTCGATGAAAGGTCCCAGTGATGAAGAGCAGTCTCGCCAACTTGGTAAGACATGATGGAGCTCGATGAAATGTCACGGCGAAAGACATGAGTCTTGCCGATAGTATGTGACATTCGGGGTGACATGGGATGTTTGCTATGACATCTCGGCGAAAATGGTAGATCTTTCGGTGGAAGCTTTGTCTGTCGGTATGACGTCTCACCGAAGAGCAATAGTCATGCTGAATGGCTCACGCCGACATGACTTGAAGATTTCGATATGAGGTCTTGGCGAGATCGGTATGTCTTGCCGATGGTTTCTTTGAGTTTGATATGACTTGTTCCATTCGATATGAGTCACCGATAAGAGAAACTCTTGCTGATAGGAAAGAAATGGATATTGGTAGATTCGGTATGACTTGTGGCTTTCGTTATAACGACTTGCCGACTGTTGGGACTCTTGGCGATATCGATATGAAGACTTTATGGCATCGGGGAGACACTGTTAGTGTCTCACCGATATGCCAACAAAGTTTGACCCCCTTTGATTGTGCGACCATCCTATGTCGCATCTCGTGGACCAATCAGAGGAAGCAATTTTTGAATGGATGGCAGTTAGATTTTTGCAACTGTTGCGACGCTGGAGTTGAACAACATGCATGGAAAAATCAACACTCAAGTGGAAACTGTCTATGATTGGCAATGGCGGATAAGGATGCACATAAGACAAAATCAGAATGTGAATAAAATAAAAGCAAAACGATTTTGATTTGAGACATAGTGGTTTTGAATTGGATGTGATGATAGCATTGTCTGTAACTGATGAACAAGTGAGAAAAGCTACTGTGACTAACACCAGAGAGTTGTCTTTCTGATTGTATGTAATTTATTTGTTACTGTAATACAAAGATATTCAGCTTGGTGTGGTGGGTTTTTTCCTGATAGGGTTTTCCCACATAAATCTAGTGTTCAATTTGTCTTTGTGTTTTGTTATATTTCTAAAAATCTTTCATGTGTGTCTTAATTAAATTGTAACTTGAAAATTAAAAGCCCTGCATTGCATTCTTCCCTGTGGATTTGACGTTAGGAAAGTGTTTCTGCACCTCTGCTTTCCTTACAAGTGGTATCAGAGCCTGGCCAGTTGTGTTATCCTTGTGAGTGGGTTGGGTTTTTTGTGTCAAATCTTTTTCAGTGGGAGTCTAGTAGAGGTCTGATAATTTAATTACAGATTAAGATGGAAAGCACACCCAGAAAGATGGAGATAGAGAAATTCAATGGTAGCAAATTTGGGTTGTGGAAACTTAAAATGGAAGATCTGTTAGTAGACTGAGATCTTTGGACTGCTATGTCTGGAACAATGCCTCAAGGCATGAAGCAAGAGGATTGGGACCTGGCAGATAGAAAATCAAAAGGGTTGATAAGGCTTTGTTTGGCAGACTTTGTTCTTCTGAACGTGCATGAAGAAAAGACTGCATCTTCCTTGTGGAAAAGATTAACATCCATTTATCAGGGCAAGTCCTTGGTGAACAAGTTGTTCTTGAGGAAGAAGCTGTACTATTTGAGAATGCAGGAAGGAGGGTCTGTTGCTGATCACTTGAATGCTTTCAACATGATGATTGCTCAGTTGACATCTGTTGGTGTGAAGATTGAAGATGAAGATCGTTGCATGCTGTTGCTATGTTCTCTGCCTGATTCTTGGGATCATTTGGTGATGGCTATAGGGAGTACAACATCCACATTCAAGATGGAAGATGTTGCTTCTCTGTTATTAGAAGAAATGAGAAGAAAATCTTCTAAGATGTCAAAGGAGGCTTTGGTTGTCAGAGGTAGACCAAAGGAGAAAGGTAAGAAGAAGGACAAAAAGTCCAGATCGAAATCAGAAGGGAGATCAAAATCTCATGGCAAGAAGTCCAAGGTGAAGTGCTGGAATTGTGGGCAACCTGGTCATGTCTAAAAGGATTGCAAGGAGGAGAAAAAGAAGAAGAAGAACTCTTCAGGAAATGATTCTTCTCAGAGTGATGCAGATGCCTTCATTGCAGCCTTGGCTACACGGGCATTAGATGATGTCTGGTTGATTGATTCTAGAGCATCTTTCCACATGACATCTCATAGATAATGGTTCACGAAGTATGAAGAATACAATGGTGGAAAGGTGTACTTGGAAAGTGATTCATCTTTGGAAATTGTTGGTCATGGAAGAGTCAGAATTCAATTCCCGATGGAAGAGTGAAGGGAATCAATGATGCAATGCATTTACTAGGTCTGGCTCGAAATCTACTTTCTGTAAGTAAGCTGAATGATATTGGAGTGCAGGTCACATTCTCTGGAAATGGCTGCAAGATGACTAGAGGCTCTATGGTGCTGGCTAGGGGTGCTTGAATTGGTACTCTATACAAGCTGGATGCACTGGCCGTCCAATGCAACAGTGTCTCTGTAAAGTCACTTAAGGCTGCTCATGGAGAAAAGAAGGAAAATGTTCCTAATGGTGTAAACTCCATGGAGGTTAAATTTCCAGCAGAAAAGACTATGCTATGGCATCATAGGCTAGGCCACATTGGTGAGAAAGGTTTAAAAACCTTGAAAAATAAAAACCTAGTAGAAGGGCTTAAAGATTGTAACCTTGAGTTTGAATTTTGTGAACATTGCATATATGGTAAACAACACCGTGTTTCATTTTATTCCAGTCCTCACAAATCTTCTAGTTTGCTTGATTATATTCATTCTGATGTGTTTGGTCTAGCGAATGTTCCTTCTCTGTCTAAATCAAGATACTATGTGTCGTTTATTGATGATTATTCAAGAAGAACATTTGTATATTTTCTGAAAATTAAATCAGAAGTGTTCAGTTGGTTTAAGGAATTTAAAAACTTTGTTGAAAATCAGACTGGTAGAAAATAAAAAATGTTTAAGGACTGACAATGGTGGTGAGTTTTGTTCAGATGAATTCGAAAGGTACTGTACAGATCATGGGATTAAAAGGCATAAGACTACACCTTACACTCCACAACAAAATGGAGTTGCTGAAAGGTTCAACAGGACAGTAATGGAAAGAGCACGAAGTATGCTGAGCAGTGCTGGCTTGGAGGAGAAGTTCTGGGTTGAAGCAATCTCTACAAAATGTTACTTGGTAAATCGCTCTCCTAACTCTGCTCTTGTTGAGAAGACACCCTTGGAAGCATGGTCTGGAAAGAAGCCCTCTCTGAGACATATTCGTGTCTCTGGCTGTGAGACATATGCATATGTGCCATTTGAAAAAAGATCCAAGCTGGAAAACAAAGCTGTAAAGTGTATTTTTATTGGCTATAGTGCTAGAATAAAAGGATACAAGCTTTGGAATTTGGAGACTGAGAAGGTTTTGTATAGCAAAAGCATTATCTTTCATGAGCTGAAGCCTTCTACATTGGATCTGTAGTCAGAGAAGAAATTAGAAAATATAAAGGATGTAGCGGAAATTCCTCAAACACCAGATAAAGAGGAATTGAAAAATCAAAATGTCCCTGATACTGAGGAGAGCTCAAGTAGTTCTGAAAGTTCTGAAGAAGATGAAGAACCACCTCAGCATCAGCCCGTGAGGAGGTCAACTCGTGAAAGAAAGCAACCTAATATGTATGGATTTTCTTTGATTGAGTCTACTTGTGTCTATGCTTTAATTACTAGCACTGATGAGCCTAGGACTGTGAAAGAGGCATTTAAAATGTCTGATGCAAACTCTTGGTTGGAAGCCATGAATGAAGAAATGGCATCATTAGAAAAGAATGATACTTGGAGTTTGGTGCCATTGCCTAAAGGCAGAAAAGTTGTGGGCTGCAAATGGGTGTTTAAAAAGAAAATAGGTCTGGACGGCAGTGTGGAAAAATATAAAGCAAGGCTGGTTGCGAAAGGTTATTCCCAGGTAGAGGGAATTGATTATGGAGAAATTTTTTCTCCAGCTGTGACATCTATTAGATTTATTTTGTCACTCATTGCGCATGACTTAGAAATTGAGCAGATGGATGTGAAGACAACATTTCTTCATGGTGATCTTGAAGAAGAAATTTATATGTCCCAGTTGGAGCATTTTGTGGAAAAAGGTAAAGAAAGATTGGTTTGCAAGTTGAAGAAATCTTTGTATGGTTTAAAACAGTCTCCTAGAATGTGGTACCAGAAATTTGACACTTTTGTTTTGTCATTGGGATTTGTAAGATCAAAATGTGATCACTGTGTATATTACAAAGCTGAAAGTGATCAAGTCCTTATTATTGCACTCTATGTTTATGATATGCTGTTCATAGGCAATAGTAAGCTAATGATTTCTGATCTTAAGTCTCAGTTGTCTGTAAAGTTCGAAATGAAAGATATTGGTGCAGCAGGGTATATTCTGGGAATGGAAATAACTAGGGACAGGAAGAATGGAAAGCTTTGGCTCAGTCAGAGTAAGTATGTCAAGACTGTTCTGGAGAGATTTTGTATGACTGATTGCAAACAACTAGTTGTTCTAGTTATGCAGGGAATGAAGTTATCTATTGAGGATTGTCCAAAATCTCCTTCTGAGATGGAGGACATGATCAATGTGCCTTATGCAAGTGCAGTTGGAAGCCTCATGTATGCTATGGTTTGTACAAGGCCAAACATTGCCCAAGCAGTGGGAGTTCTTAGTCGGTTTATGGCTAATCCTGGAAGAATACATTGGGATGCTGTGAAGAGAGTGTTTAGGTATTTGAAGGGCACTTCAGACTATGCTTTATGTTACCATGGAAACCTGGTTGAATCAAAAAGGACTCTCAGTATTCGTGGTTATGTGGACTCTGATTGGGCAGGGGACATTGACAGTAGAAGATCCACCAGTGGATATATTTTCATGATAAATGGTAGTGCAGTGAGTTGGATGAGAAAGCGACAAGCTGTAGTCGCTTTGTCCACAACAGAGGCAAAATACATGGCAGCAACACATGCCTGTAAAGAAGCAATCTGGTTAAAACATTTGTGTTCTAACATTGGTTTTGATGCAGGAAAGATTACTATTTACTGTGACAGTAAGAGTGCTATATGTTTGGCAAAGAATCCTACTTTCCATGCCAGGACGAAACATATAGATGTACAGTATCACTTTGTACGAGATATGGTGGAGGATGGGAAGGTCTCTTTGGAGAAAGTGGATACTCTGGAGAATGTTGCAGATGCATTGACGAAGCCTGTGAGCACAAACAAGTTCAGATCATGTGCTAGTTCGATGGGCCTTTTGGCTCATGAATTTTAGTAGTTTTATTATGCTCTAGAGGTGTCAGTAAGATCTTCGTCAAGTGGGAGCTTGTTGGAATATGTGCCTCAATCCTTACTGACATGGAGCTCTTGAAGGGAAAAGTCACTGTGACATTATTCATGTCTAGCCGACTAACTGTTCTGAAGCTCTTGAAATGTTCATATCGCTGTGACAGGGTTGATGTCTTGCTAACAAGTCTATCGCTGTGACTTTCTATGTTCGGCGTGACCTTCTGGCGAATGGAGATCTTTGGGCGATAGTTTGATCTTATCGGGCTAACTCACGGGTGTCGGGGAGAGGTCTTAGTGAATGGTGAAAGTCTCACCGACAACATCTGGTCATCGGGGAGAGGTCTCAACGAAACCAGAAAGTATCGCCAACGGGAGTATCCTCGTGGTGCCTTCGCGGTGATAAAAGACTTCGCTGAGAAGTCTTGGCGACTTGGATAAGTCACGCCGACAGTCTTCGGGTTAACTTTGGGTGCTCGGAGAAACATCTTGGCGAAGGGCTTAAGTCTTTCCGACTCGGTAAGACTTGGTAATGCTCGATGAAAGGTCCCAGCGATGAAGAGCAGTTTTGCCGAATCAGTAAGACATGATGGAGCTCGATGAAATGTCATGGAAAAAGACATGAGTCTTGCCGACAGTATGTGACATTCGGGGTGACATGGGATGTTCGCTATGACATCTCGGCAAAAATGGTAGATATTTCGGTGGAAGCTTTGTCTGTCGATATGACGTCTCACCAAAGAGCGATAGTCATGCCGAATGGCTCACACCGACATGACTTGAAGATTTCGATATGAGGTCTTGGCAAGATCGGTATGTCTTGCCGATGGTTTCTCTGAGTTTGATATGACTTGTTCCATTTGATATGAGTCTCGCCGATAAGAGAAACTCTTGTCGATATGAACGAAATGGATATCGGTAGATTTGGTATGACTTGTGGCTTTCGTTATAATGACTTGCCGACTGTTGGGACTCTTGGTGATATCGATATGAAGGATTTGTGGCATCGAGGAGACACTGTTAGTGTCTCACTGATATGCCAACAAAGTTTGACCCCCTTTGACTGTGCGACCATCCTATGTGGCATCTCGTGGACCAATTAGAGGAAGCGATTTTCGAATGGATGGCAGTTTGATTTTTGCAATTGTTGCGACGCTGGAGCTGAACAACATGCATGGAAAAATCAACGCTCAAGTGGAAACTGTCTATGATTGGAAATAGCGAATAAGGATGCGCAAAAGACAAAATCAGAATGTGAATAAAATAAAAGCAGAACGATTCTAATTTGAGACATAGTGGTTTTGAATCGGATGTGATGATAGCATTGTCTGTAACTGATGAAAAAGTGAGAAAAGCTACTGTGACTAACACCAGAGAGTTGTCTTTCTGATTGTATGTAATTTATTTGTTACTGTAATACAAAGATATTTAGCTTGGTGTGGTGGGTTTTTTCCTGATAGGGTTTTCCCACATAAATCTGGTGTTCAATTTGTCTTTGTGTTTTGTTCTATTTCTGAAATTTTTTCATGTGTGTCTTAATTAGATTTTAATTTGAAAATTAAAAGCCCTGCATTGCATTCTTCCCTGTGGATTTGACGTTAGGAAAGTGTTTCCACACCTCTGCTTTCCTTACACTTCAGTAGGAAAGTATCATTTTATCCAATTTGCACAATATTGTGGCTAAGGAGAAGGAGTTATGGAAGCAGAGATCTAGAGCTATTTGGCTTTGAAGTGGGGATAAAAATACCCGTTTCTTCCATCTCATGACTTTGAAGCATAGATCCTCTAATGGTATTTCCAAAATTGTAGTTGAAAATCAATCTTTGGAAGAGGATGATGATATTAGATCTGTTTCCTGGTCGTTCTTTGAGGATCTGCTTTTAGAGGATCACCCTCTTGATCCTATTTTCTAGTAGGGCTTTCTTAATGTGATTCCTAACTTGGTGACAGAGGAGAAGAATAGGGGTTTGACGGGTATTACTTCTGATGTGGAAATTAAAAAGGTTGTGTTCTCCTTTGAAGGAAATAAATCTCCTAGGCCGGATGGGTTTCCAATGTTGATCTTCTAGTCTTACTGGGACATTATTGCTAAGGATGTCATCAATGCTACAAAAGAATTTTTTGGTAGTAGGCAGCTTCTTAAGGAACTGAATTCCATGTTTATTGTGCTTATTCCTAAGAAGCTTGGGGCTGCACATTTTGGTGAGTTTAGACCCATTAGCCTGTGTAACTCTATCTATAATATTTTCTCTAAAGTCCTGGCTTCTAGACTACAAAGGGTCCTTCCTAGGATAATTTCTGCTTAGCATAATGGTTTTGTTCCAAGTAGGCAAATTTTAGATTCGGTGCTCACAATGCATGAGAATATTCACTCTCTAATGGTTAATAAGAAGCCTGGGCTTATTTTCAAGCTAGATTTGGTGAAAGCCTATGATCGGGTTAATTGGAAATTTTTATGTAATATCCAGAAGGCGTTTGGCTTCTTGGATCGGGTTCTGCAACTAGTTGGTCAATAAATTTCTTTATTTTTATTTTTAGTGTTGGTGGAGTCTCGAGGGTTGCGGAAAGGAGATCCTATTCTCCTTTTCTCCTTATCATTATGGTGGAGTCTTTGGGAAAATATCTTGTTCAGGTAGTGTATAGTGGTGCTTTAAGAGGCTTTTATCCTTCTTCACATCAACTCTATTGTTTGCATCAACAATTTGTGGATGATACTGTAATTCTTGTTGAAGCATCGGTTGCTGCAGCCAAATCTATCAGCCTTATTCTTTAGTAGTATGAGGAGGATTTTGGACAAAAGGTGAGTTTTCCTAAAAGCACTGTCTTCTTTGTTAATACTTTGAAACATTGTCAGTTGAAGATTGCTAGTATTTTGGAATGTGGCATTAGGGATCTTCCTTCTACCTATTTAGGGCTTCTTCTTTGCTCTATTGGTGTTTCAAACTCCTTTTGGAATGGCATTATTGACAAGTTTAATTCAAAAATTGTTGGGTGGAAGGGTGCTCTTCTAAGCCAAGCTGGAAAAATTCAGTTAATCAAGTCTACTCTATAGAATCTTTTGGTTTATGCTTTAAGTCTTTTCCAGATCCCTAGGAGGTATTGGGAGAAGATTGAGAGTATCCAAAAAATATTTCTGTGGTTTGGTGTGGAGGAGAAGAAACGATTACATTTGCTATCCTGGGAGGAGGCTTGCAGGTCTAAAGTTCAAGGTGGTTTAGGCCTGCATAAGTTGAAAGACTTTAATTATTTCCTTATTGCTAAACAGTTGTGGAATTTTCTTTTGAATGGAAAGGAATAGATTGCTATTTACTCTTCGAAGTATTTGAGGGGGGTGGATAAGTTTAGAGATTTGTTGAGGGAGGATTTTTCTCCTCCTCTGGGATCAACTCTTTGGAATTGTTACCCATTTTTTACCTATGGGCTCAATCAGGTAGGGTAACCCATGCTTTCAGAGGTTCTCGAAGACCAAATGGAGGAACACTTGCATCAAAATCACATATTTTCTAACCTGTTCGCTTCTTGTGCAGATGCAGGGGAAAATGGTATTTTTAATTCGACACATGGATTAAATGTGGCTCCCACAAGGGTCGAGTCCAGCGTGCAAATGCTCATTTTTATTGGGGGGTCCTCCCTTTTGTTTTTTCCTTGCTTTCCCCCTTTCCCTTGTGTTTTCCTTACGCCCTTTTTCTTTTTGTTCTGTCATGACCGAATCCGAACTTGGAACTTTTCCAAAAGTTCTAGTTCCTGATTTGTTTCCAGTTTCGGTTCCGCCGAGCTTGTTCGTTTGTCTTCCCTTATTTTCATGGCCTATGATCGAGGGATGTTTCCTCCTCCTTGGTTCCCCCTTATGTTTTTCATTTTTTTTCCCTCGTGCCTCCTATGTTGCCAGGAGCGGGATCGGAATGAAATCTGAACTTGAAACTTGAAGAAAGTTTCAGATCTAAATTTGGTTCTGGTTCTGATTCCACTGACTCTTGTTTTTTCCCCCATTTCGGATCCGATCTCGGTTCCCCCGACCTTTTTCCTTTCTTCCTAGTATTTTGTTCGGGGGATGCTTTTTCCCATTTATCTTTCCCCTTCTCGTCCTTTCCTTCGCATTCTTTTGAGTTTTGTCGGGGGCGGGACCGGGTCAGAATCCAAACCTAAAACTTGAAGTAAGTTTCAGGGACAAATTTGGTCCCGATCCCAGTTCCACCGGGATTCATCTGTTTTTGCTTCCGCCCCCTTTCTCACTCCGGTCCCTGTTCAGTTCTCATCCCGACTCTGACTCCGCCGAAGGGTCCAAGCTCGGGGAAAGTGGAGGAGTTCGTCGTAAGGTCTCGCCGACTCGATGGGGTCTTGCCGATGGTTTTTTATGAGATCAATATAGCTATGGCTGCTCGCCATGAGGTCTTGTCGACCGTCGTGTGTCTTGTTGAATGAATTGGCATGTTGGTATGACTCTAGCTGCCCGTTATGACTTCTCCCCGACATCCAAAGTCTCGTTGACATGAGATCCTTCTGAAGAAACCTTTGATCGCCTTTGGAATCTACTTGGCAAAAATTCGACCAATCAGAAGGCGCTAGGGCATATCACAGGCAGTTTGACTATTTGACTCCCCCTACGAACGAGATCAACAGAACATGACGACATCGCCCTACTCTGGGATCAGAGGTGATCAGTCAGTAATAACACTTCAATCTAGCAGATAGATCAAATGCTGCTTCGAAGGGGAGGTAGTCGCGAGTCACAATAGCAGCTGGGGATGTCGACTGGAGAGGTGGAGCAGCATTAATGACCATGTCGCAGAGCATTCAAGGCAACTCTGACGAAATCTCGAGGGTGGACACGAAGGCTGCAAGTTAATGTGGTCGTTGTAAAAATCTGAAGGCCATGCCCAGGGATGAGCTTTCACCGACATGAGCAGGGGATGCGCATTGAATACCTCATTAACTTCATTCCAAGCACTTCTAGGGCCGACATGTCCAGGCACCGACTCATTTTCAAAAACCCTAAGGTAGGGGCCGACACTCTTTGGTTGTATATATGGCATTTTTTCCTTTTTGTAAAGTAGTTCTTGGTTAGGAGATTGCTAAAAGAGCATTATTCAACCTTTGTAACTCATTTCCATAATATTACAGACCTGTAACACAAGGGCTCCTCATTTTCTTAATAGAAAGTCATTTCCTTTTAGATTTTCTTTGTTGTCTTAGTATTGCTTGTGAGTTGCATGGTAAAATCTTGTGTAATCCTCTATTTTATCAGATTCCTTCAGTACTGGATGCAAAGAATATTATGTCATAAAGCTGGTTTATGTTAGTGATCTCTTTCTATTGCGTTTATATTTGTGAAAGCATCTTTGTTTTCCTTGTGTTAAGCATTGGAATAGTCGGAACCTTGCGTAGACTCGTTTTTATAAACATAAATCTCTGTATTGTGAGATTGTTTAGTTCTATTGAGATTTTCTGTGAGTTTTCTGCAGTATTTTCATATGTTTATCTTTGGTGTATCACCTATTAGTGATAGGTCTTAATTTCGAGTATATCTTTCTTACTCTTCTCCTTTGTCATTCTTTAGTTTTCTCAAGTTATCTTAAGGGGAACCAACCCATAATCTGGAGGTCCACTTCATTCCCAGGTCACCCACAACCTCGAAGTGTTCCCATGTGTCAATAGGTTGCTACAGTTGATAGCTTAGCAAGGGTGCAAACTTTATTTGACAATAGTTTTTGGCACGCCCGGTGGGACTGTCGAACAAAGAGTTTGGAAATTATATATCTACTACTGGTTTTTGATATGCAGCCAGTAAATTTCAGGCCTTTCAGAGGTAAAATATCAACATATCATGGCGACTCCAACCTCATAACAACTGGTTCCAATAGCCCAGGTGTCTGCAATTAATAAGGATGTTGGTTGATAACAAGGTGCAGAAAGGTATCATTATGCAACATCAGCAAGTGGCTGAACAAGTCTACTTTTATGATCAAGAAGGAGTGGCAGAAAGAATCCAGTTCGAGGAAGGCCTTGAACAGGAAATAGCTACTAAGGAAGAACAAATGGAGCTGCTCTCTGCTCAGGTGCAAAATACTCAAGCTTACTCAGATTATCAACACCAACTAATGAAGGAGTTTCAAAAGAGGCAATTTGAAGAGAACCTTGCCCAACAGCTGGTTGCAAGAGAGGCAGAAATGAGGCTAAAATTTTCTGAACGAGAGGTTCCCAAGTACAAGTTTTCCAGCTTTAGGCAAAGTCAACCTCTTGACTCACCTAGTAAGTCTTCTTAGTTTGAAATTCCAAGCTTTAAGGGATTCAATTCGATGCAAGGGAATGTAGTACCTGAACAAGGTCAGTCCATCATCCCTCAAGAGCAGCCCATTGATCCAAACGACTTACTCCTCATGGAGAGAATTAGCAAAGTAAATCCAATGCATTTAGCTGTAGCATGTTACCAACTACAGTAAGAAAAGCTCAAACAGGAGGAGAGGCAGGAGGTAGGACAATAGACAATTGAAGAAGGAAAGGATGCCCAAGTTTCACTGGAAAAGGAGCCACATAAAGAAGAACAGTTGACTTCTTTATTTGATTAACTACTTGGTTATGTTGAGCAAGTGGAAGAGAGCATGCAGGTTCCTAATTTACCAATTGATTTGGAACAACCAGAGAATATTGCTGACTTGTTCGATGAACTTCCTCAATTTGTCGATGAAGATGAAGATCTCACATGCATGATAACATCTATGCCTGGTATGGAGCAACTAAACGATAAAATTCATCTAGATTTAATGCAAAATTATGAGTTAGATGATATCATAGAAGATTTTTGTTCCAACATAGATGATGAACTAGTATCATATGAAAGGGAAGCATGTGATCAGCCCATTCAAGTTGGTGAGACTATTGAAGAAGTTGTAGAGGATAATGCCTTGCAGCCTATGAACTCATTTGATGAGCTGCCCCACTTTGTTGAGGAGGAGTTATATTATGTCATGAACAAAGAGCATAACAAACAACAGTTTGAAGATTTGTTTTCAGTTATCCAACAGGGTTATTAGCTCCTTAGCCAAGAAGATTCAACCATTGAAAACATTAATGGTTTCTTTTTAGAGACTATTATACATGATGCAAAGAAGTAGGACTCCTTTTTCATCGCAGAGCTGAGAGAAAGAACAGCTGATCCTCCCTTAAACAACAATGGTCAGCCCCTTAGCCAAGAAGATCAAACTGTAGTAGCCAATGAACAACCTGCATATTACCTTCAATCAACATCTTTTCAAGCAAAAGATGAAGTCTTTAGAGATCGACAAGAGACCAGCAAGGGAAGTTCAAAATTTTCCCTTACCAGAGGCTGTCCAATCAGGTACTTAGCCCAAATGGAGCTTGATAAAGTGCCAATGGTTAATCAAGCACTCACACATGGAGCCACAGTTGGAAGTGGCATAAGGGATGTACTTGCAGCCAAACAAGAGTATGTTCAGCTCACCTATCCTCCTCTGGCTGACAATATGTATGGTCTGTTTGGTGAGGTAAGTGAACTCATTCACCTCTTTCAAGAGGCAGTGCATCGTCTTGTTAAACCTTTTTCTATTTTTCACTTTTACTCAGCTGTCCTTAAACATGCCAGTCATTATACTTTGAGAAGAAAGGGAAGCTATTTCAACCATCCTGTGAATGGTTTTGTTTGACCAATTTCTTATTGGTTAGTATAGAATAGGTGTAGTTGCTATTTCAATTCCCTAAGTGTTGTTCCAACACAAATAAGTAGTTTCGATTCAGCAGTTCTTCCTGTTTTCAATAAATTATCTAAGTGATCTGTTTCTCGAGTTATAATGTGCTATATTCATGTACAAATATGCTCCAAGTCTATTCACGAGTTTTCCCATGACTCCATGCCCAATGGATAGGCCTAGGCTACTGGTTTCCATGTTTAGCAAGAAAACATCCAGCAAAGGTCGCCATAAATGTTACCCATTTTTCACCTATGGGCTCAATCAGGCAGGGTAACCCATGCTTTCAGAGATTCTCGAAAACCAAATGGAGGAACACTTGCATCAGGATCATATATTTTCTAACCTGTTTTCTTCTTGTGCAGATGTAGGGGAAAATGATATTTTTAATTCGACACGTGGATTAAATGTGGCTCCCACAAGGGTCGAGCCCAGCGTGCAGATGTTCATTTTTATTGGGGGTCCTCCCTTTTCTTTTTGCCTTGCTTTCCCCCTTTCCCTTGTGTTTTCCTTATGCCCTTTTTCTTTTTGTTTTGTCGGAGGCGGGATCAGGACTGAATCCGAACTTGGAACTTTTCCAAAAGTTCCAGTTCTTGATTTGGTTCCGGTTCTGGTTCCGGTTCCGCCGGGCTTGTTCATTTGTCTTCCCTTATTTTCGTGGGCTGTGATCGAGGGATGTTTTCTCCTCCTTGGTTCCCCCTTATTTTTTTCATTTTTCTTCCCTTGTGCCTCGTATGTTGTCGGGAGCGGGATCAGAACGGAATCCGAACTTGAAACTTGAAGAAAGTTTTAGGTCCGGTTTTGGTTCCAGTTCCGGTTCCGCTGACTCTTGTTTTTGCCCTTGTTCCGGATCCAATCTCGGTTCCTCCGACCTTTTTCCTTTCTTCCTTTTATTTTGTCCGGGGATGCTTTTTCCCGTTTATCTTTCCCCTTCTCGTCCTTTCCTTCGCCTTCTTTTGAGTTTTGTTGGGGGCAGGATCGGGTCAGAATCCGATCCTAAAACTTGAAGAAAGTTTCAGGGACAGATTTGGTCCCGATCCCGGTTCCGCCAGGATTATCTATTTTTGCTTCCGCCCCTTTCTCACTCCGGTCCTTGTTCAGTTCTCATCCCAACTCCGACTCCGCCGAAGGGTCCAAGCTTGAGGAAAGTGGAGGAGTTCGCCGTAAGGTCTCGCCGACCCAATGGGGTCTTGTCGATGGTTTTTTGTGAGATCGATATAGCTCTGGCTGCTCACCATGAGGTCTTGCCGAATGAATTGGCATGTCGGTATGACTCTAGCCGCCCGCTATGACTTCTCCCCGCCATCCAAAGTCTCGCCGACATGCGATGCTTTTGAAGCAACCTTTGACCGCCTTTGGAATCTACCTGGCACAAATTTGACCAATCGGAAGGCGCTAGGGCATATCATGGGAAATTTGACTATTCGACTCCCCCCTACGAACGAGATCAACGGAGCATGACGACATCGCCTTACTCTGGGATTGGACGTGATCAGTCACTAATAATGCTTGAATCTAATGGATAGATCTGATGCTACTTCTCGAAGGGGAGGTAGCCGTGAGTCACAATAGTAGCTGGGGATGTCAACTGGAGAGGTGGAGCGGCATTAATGACCATGTCGCAAAGCATTCAAGGTGACTCTGACGAAATCCTGAGGGTGGACACGAAGGCTGCAAGTTAATGCGGTCGTTGTAAAAATCTGAAGGCCATGCCCAGGGACGAGCTTTCACCGACATGAGCAGGGGATGCGCATTGAATACCTCGTTAACTTCATTCCAAGCGCTTCTAGGGCCGACGTGTCCAAGCGCTAACTCATTTTTGAAAACCCTAAGGCAGGGGCCGACACTCTTTGGTTGTATATATGGCATTTTTGCCTTTTTGTAAAGCAGTTCTTGGTTAGGAGATTGCTAAAAGAGCATTATTCATCCTTTGTAACTCATTTTCATAATATTACAGACCAGTAACATAGGGGCTCCTCATTTTCTTAATAGAAAGTCATTTCCTTTCAGATTTTCTTTGTTGTCTTAGTATTGCTTGTGAGTTGCATGGTAAAATCCTGTGTAATCCTCTATTTTATCAGATTCCTTCAGTACTGGATGCAAAGAATATTATGTCATAAAACTGGTTTATGTTAGTGATCTCTTTCTATTGCGTTTATATTTGTGAAAGCATCTTTGTTTTCCTTGTGTTAAGCATTGGAACAGTTGGAACCTTGCATAGACTCATTTTTATAAACATAAATCTCTGTATTGTGAGATTGTTTAGTTCTATTGAGATTTTCTATGATTTTTCTACAGTATTGTCATATGTTTATCTTTGGTGTATCACCTATTAGTGATAGGTCTTAATCAAGTATATCTGTCTTACTCTTCTCCTTTGCCATTCTTTAGTTTTCTCAAGTTATCTTAAGGGGAACTAGCCCATAATCTGGAGGTCCACTTCATTCCCAGGTCACCCACAACCTCGAAGTGTTCCCATGTGTCAATAGGTTGCTACAGTTGATAGCTTAGCAAGGGTGCAAACTTTATTTGACAACAGGAATTTCAAGCTGAAAGCTTGTTCCATTATTGTTCTTGGTCTGCGTTAGGTGTTTGGGAATGGTAGGAGGATCTTGTTTTGGGATGACTAGTGGATTGGGAATGGTCCCTTGAAGGATGAACCTTGGGCGGCCCCTTTGAAAGACTTTTGTATTAGAGAATGGAGCCTTCATGTGTCTGATTACATCTTTAAGGGTAAGTGGATTAGACTTGATCTGGTTAATAGGGATTTGGAACCTCTTTTTCTGTTCCTTTCTCTGATTTACATTCCTACTTCTTCTCTTGATGATTCTATGGTGTGGAGGTTTGCTCCCAGTGGACAGTTCTCGGTGTCTTCAGCTTTTTGTTTTCAAACTCGGACCATGGGTCCCCCTCCCTTTTGGGGAAAATTGCGGAATGCAAAGCTTTTGCCTAAAATTAATATATTCTTTTGGCTTCTTTGTCAATATAAAATATTGACTCTTAACAATCTTGCGAGAAGGGGTATGACAATGTCGAATAGATGTGTTTTGTGTAAAGAAGCTGCTAAGGATAGCTATCATCTTCTGGCCGGTTGTAGTTTCACTTGGGATGTGTGGGCTCATATTTTTCAAAGGTGGAATATTTCTTGGGTGCTTCCTACTTCAATTTTGAAAATATGGTTTTAGTGGGTGGCACCTTCTCAAAATATGGCTCTCAATGTTATGGTCTTTTATCCCATCGCATGTGGCTTGGGGAGTGTAGAAGGAATGAAATAACCGTGTGTTCCATCAGTTGGAGCTTCCTCCTTCAAGGCTTGCTTTTAAAATATGTGAGGCTATAAATGAAAATTTTCTTTGTGAATGCTCGGTGCTTCCTACCTCGGGTCCTAAGGTTGTTGTTTCCAATTATGATTTGTTGGTGGGGAATCGATGGAACCTCTCTTGTGATCTTTCTATTTTGGTGAAGAAAATTAAGGATTCTAGGGAGGGGGTTTGTTGGAAAGCTCCGTCTTGGGGCTAGTTCAAAGTTAACTTTGACTATGCTACTAAGGGGAATACAGGACTTGTTGGTTTTAGGGGAGTGTTATGTGATGGGAATGGTTGGTTTGTCTCTACGACAGTGCTCCCTTTGGGAACCCATACAAACCACTTTGCAGAGGTAGTATTTTCCTATCACGACCTTTTACTTGCTAGAGATGTAAGGGTTTCTAGGCTATAGTTAGAAGGGGATTCCCTTAATATCATAAATTGTCTCCAAAAGCTTAGCCCACCATCATTGTCCATTGCTCACTTAATTAATGATTCTTTTTCTATCATTATTTATTTTTTTGAGGTGAGAATTACTCACGTTTTCTGAGAGGCTAACTCTATTGCTGATGGATTTGCTAATTTGGGAGTGATGGCTTGTAAATATTGGCATACTTATGATGCCATATCATTTAACCTTCAGTGTATCTCTAATTATGACCAGATGTCATGTTACAAAAGTAGATACTTGGGGAGATAAGTTATTTTATTTCCTTTGTGGTTGGTTTTTGTACTTTTAGTTCAGTGTTTTCTCATCTAATAATTACTTTTATGATGATTTTGAGCCTCATGGGTTGGGATTTGAGGTTTGGTAGTACCTGGATTGTCAGGATCACATGGATTGTGGGTATTTTTTACTTTTCCTTCTAGATTGTTTGCTTAACCCTTTCTGTGCAGAAGAACAAAGAGTAGGTTGTGAGTAGGTTATTTTTGTCTGCCATGGGAGGGGATTGTTGTAGAGTGGAACTGAGCTCTTGCAATGGATTATGTGGCAATGAGCCCATCTAGGAACAATTGGAGAAGGGTGGTGTTTCCCCCTATTTGTTGAGGGTTCACAGTTCTGATTCAAAGGTGACAAAGGACTTTGTGAATGGTTGGAACAATAGAGTTATGTGTTACCAAGGTGTGGAGGTCAACATCACCGAGGACTTCATTGCTAAGATTATTGGTCTTCCTTCGAAGGGAAAGAAGTTTTATAGGGACCGAGCTACGGCTAAGACTGTCTTAGCAAATTTCTTTAAAGGCTTAGAGAAGTAGAAGCTTAGGTGCATTGATAGTGGAGGGTATGCTAAAAAATCCATCAAACCGCTCTGGAGAGACGTTGTTCTGGCGATTATGCAGTTCTTCATGCTGGAGGGAAGGTATTTTGTTATTTATGGTTACCACTTCATGTTACTTAATCATTTCCACCACGACAATCTGGTTTTGTTCCCCTATTACTTGCTCGTTTCTATAGAAACTAGTATTGAGGATCACAAAAAGAACCTTAGCAAGGCTATTCTTCATGAAGGCCTTATGAAGCTTATAATTGATCATATTAAATCGAAGGTGTTACCTACAATTCCAAAGCTCTCTTCTTCTCATAAAAAGGGAGGCAGTAATAATGGTTATGATATTGGTGAGTCGACAGAAGAGGATGGTGACTATGAGGAAGAAGACTTTGTTGATGATGAATCTTCGAAGGATGAGGGTGAGTTTTTCGATCAATTTGAGGACTCAAAGTATTGGTCTAAGGGTTACAAAAAGAATGTTGAAATGAGGGAGGTTGTTGTTCCTTCGGTGAAAAAGAATTTGAAGGGGAAAAAAGGTGCCCTAAGAAGGGGAAGTGTACTATTAAGCAGGGGGTGGATGAGCTGAAAGGATTGGAGGATTCCCCAGTTCCTTTTGTTAAAGGAGTTCAGGGGGATGTTAATGAGGGTAATGAGCAGCCAATGGTGGATATAGTGCATGATGTGTCTAGTGAGGGCCTTGTAAATTCCAAGGTGGTTGTTCCTAGCCATGATGATTTTGAGTCTCCTATTGGTAATAATGATGAATAGGTTAACCAAATTGATGTTAAGGTTGAGCGGCTTGAAATTTTGGCTATTTTGGCTGATATCCTTGAGAAACACTAAGTGAAAGTGGAGGTAATTGAGGTTGAGGAATCCCCTATGGAGGAGGATTTGGAGGGAAAAGGTGGGGTTCGAGAGGAACCCAATGAGAATGTTGATATTACTATTGTTGTGCTAGACAATTAAGAGGAGATCAATATGGAATTGTATTGTAGAATGGTGGAGGACGACACTAGAAACCTGCTCTCCCTTGTGAAATCAATTTTTTCGAATGTGAAGGAACTTAATACTAAGCTTAAAGATTGGAAAGATGTCTGTGTGGCGTTAGTCAACTACAATCAAAGGGAATGGACAACAAGAGGTAAGGACAAGAATATGAATGTGATCAGTGACAAGTTAGCTGTGGATCATGCTAATAGACTTGGTAAAAGTCATGAGGAAAGGCTGAAATCTTTGGAAGATGTTGTTCAAAGGATCAATGAGGAGCAGTTAGTGGGTATGGAGGAAAGAATGAGTAAGATCAGCAATGACCTGTAGATAGTTATTAGAATTAGTAATCAGTCTCTAAAGACTAGTATTAAGGGCTTGTCGCTTTTGAATGATAAAGCCATCAATTGGACTGGTAAGTCTTTGGATTTGGGTGAACATGAGGCAGCCCTTGTTGGGGTTAACCGTATGAACCTGGAGGACAAGATTGAGGATACATGAACCTGTGAGGAGAAGAATGTGGAGGCTAGTCCCTGCTTGCGTACGAGGAGCAAGACTAAGAAAAGGGCCACCATTTCATTCCAGGATCTTCAGGATGTGGACGAGATGCACGATAGGGTCATCTCTGGTAATATGGATTCGGACAAGGTGCTTAATAATATGTTGTTTTTGTTTAAATAAACCTTAGTTCTAATGTTTTTCTATTGGTTTGATGATGGGTTGTCTAGCTTTATCTTTTTTTAGCATTTTTTATTTTTGTGGGCTATGAGTGTTAATGTTTCTTTCATTTTAGCAACTTCTCTCCATTGTATAAGGTTTTGGGGTCCCTTCAAAACCTATTTTTCCTAATCAAAAACCTACAAGGCTCTTCCTTTTTGGTAAAAAAATTAGGCATGTGATTGGTATACAAATTATCCATCACCTTAGATTCCCTGTACTAGTCTTAGAGTGAACTTTCAACTTAGTGATCCATAGATTTAGACTACAAGATATTTCTCATTTAGTAGGTAGTGTCACAAGCTCCCATTTAAAGTTCCTTCCATAGGATTACCATACATGGCTCTTAAAAATATATATATAATGTGAGAATGCTATGTCTCGGTAATTATCCTTAGTGATCCCTTGATTTAGACTACAAGATATTACTTTGGTAGATAGTGTTGCAAGCTCCCATTTAAACTCCCTTCCATAGGATTAATATACATTTCTATAATTTTATTTTAGAACTCTATATAATGTGAGAATATTTTGATTATAGGGGAAAAAAAGGTTTTGGAGGGACTTGAAATCGTACTGCAAATAGATAAATCACAACCAACCAATAGCCTAACAACAACAGACACCAATAGAAAGACTATAATACCCATGCTATAAAGAAAAGGTTTTGAAGGGAACCTTAAAACCTCCACAACCAGGTTTTTATAGGGACCTTGAACCCTAACAATTCACAAGCACAACCTGTAACAACCAGACTGTAGCAAGGCATCTGCTTAGAACATAAATCACCGAGCCAAGAAAAAATGATGTAGAACATCCACATCACCCATGTAGGTTATCCCAAAGAGAAAACATGAAAAAAAGGGCAGCAAGAGATCCCATTTAGATCCTTCAGTCCAACCAAAATCCCCACCTCAATAAGAGAGTTGAAAAGGAAAATTGAAAATCGGGTAGGAAGAGTCCCCATGAAGCACCACGTAGCCCACCAAACCAACTCAAACTCCACCTATATTTAGGAGAGAGCTACCCTTTAATGAAGAGTATGAAATTAATACCACTTCCACCAAAGCAACTATTTTCTAGCAACCTAAAACTCCACCTAAATATGAGCATTTTCTACCTCAAAAGGAACAAAAGAGGAGACCAAAAAGGATATATTCCCATTAAGCCCTTAGAAACCATCTCCACCTCAATAGGAGAGGACTCCACCTCCATATGATCAATCTTCACCTCAATAGAATACATTGACTATAGAACCCAAAAGAAAGCCATCACTTCAGAAGAAAGGGCATCCATGACATCCTTTGGCAACCCAAGCTTCAAGAGCTTCAAGAGGAACGTTGAATGCATCACATCTATCAACAGATGAGCTCTCATAAGCCACCAAACCATCTAGGATAACAAATAAAACTTAAAACAAAGCCCAACCATATTCAAATAAAAGACGAGGGTAGTAAAAGCTACCTTTAGCTCCAAGAACATTTGGATCTTCAAAGAAGACTTTGGGAGAAGCCTAGACTAGACTCTCATCTTATAAAAATAGGACTCCAAGGTTCTAAAAACTGATCAAGGCTCCACCGGGCACCAACGGGGAAGCCAAAAAGAACCAAGCAATGATCTTCCCAAAGGAAGATCGTCCATGAAACAACAACCACCGGTCTCTAAGAGCAAAGGCAACCAAAAGGAAGCTCCAAAAAAGACCAAACACCAAGGCCTTGTAGTAGCGAAAAAAACTCCCTAGAAGGCCCACAAACCACCAAAAACACCAAAGGCTCAAGAGCACCAATGGACAACAAAAGGATGGAAAAACAAGGAGAACCTGCAAATGAAGAAAGTCGGGAGGTGACCAAAACATTAAGCTCAACATCCTCCCCAACATTCTAGTCAAACAAAAGATATAACCAAAACTCTAAAAACATTCCTTCCATAGGAAAAACAAACCTCACATCCAACACCCGAGAGGAAAAATGCTCCCATAACCCACATGCTGCAAAAGAAATGGCCAAAACACCAATACAAAGGCCCACAAAGGGAAGGAACCCTAGATGCACCAAGACAGGAGCACCAAACTCCAACACCCAATTGAAGAATGGGAAGACAAGGAGACCCTGCATAGGAAAAAGGTAGGGAGCCAACCACAACATGAAGAAAAAAATATTCCCCAACATTCCAGTCAAGGATAAAAACCATACAAAGCTCCAACCAAACTCCTGCCATTGGAAAACTAAACCTCACACCATTCACTAGAGAGAAATAAGAAAGAAAAACCTCCTGTAGCTCATGCACCCCAAAGGATCCAGCTAGAGCATCAAAACAAAGGACCATAGGGGGGAATCTGACCAACAAACACCGGTAGCAAGAGGAACCCAAGAAGGAAAGGGGAAACCATGCAGGAAGAAAATTGGGAGCAAACCAAAATAATCACACCTTCTACCCCAACACGGTTAGAGCCAAAGAAAGGCTGTAAAAAATCCGTAGAAGAAAACCATAGGGAAAACCACTACTCAACAAGGAAACCAAGAGTAGACACCAAAAGAAAAGGCTACCGAAAGGAGATCCTAGAACAAAAAGGAACATAGAGGATCTAGGAGGGCAAGGGAAAATCATACATGAAGGAGTTAGGGAGAAGGCCAAAACAAGAAGCACAACAATTGCCCCAACATGTCGGTTAGAGCCGAGGAAAGACCACTCCACAAACAAAACCCTCGTAGGGGACCCCAAGCGCACCCCAAAAAGACACTCTTATAGCCCAAACACACCACAAGTAGCAAGCAGAACACAAGAAACAAGGTTTTCAAGGCAAGAGGAAACCTTATGTGAACCAACAACACCATCTGCCTCATCCTCTACATCAGAATAAAAATCCTCCTCAGCTGTGCCTTCACCCAAATTCAAACTCCCACTCCCACTCAAAGCCATGAAACTCTTCTTTTGAAGATGAGATGGTAATGTTATGTAAACTTTTGTATAACAATTATATGTTCACTTTGAAATTTATTATTTGGCTACATTTTTTTCCCTAATTTCGCCCTTGTTATTCACTCTCTTTGATGATTATCCACCCATTTGGACTTCCTTGCTAATTTTAAGTTGTTATTGTCATGGTGAAAAGGCTACACAAAATTATAGATAAGATAAAAATGCATCTTCTTAATTTTATCTAGGTTGAAGGTCCCCTTTTTAGGTGTTCTCCTCTACCATGTATTTATTGTGGAATAATTTTAAGATGCTCACTTTTATTCATTTTGTGAGGAGCATATTACTAGGGAATATTCCAAGAATATTAGTAGGTGATACTTGTAGCTTTTGTGACAATGTTGAACATGATGAATCTAGATGTTGGTAGCAGTTAGAGGCTTTGGAGGAAGACATACAATAGCATGATTTTTTATTATCTCGAAACTATATTTCATTGCAAAGGATAACCATTTCTAGTTTGTGTTTGAATGGTTCATCTCCACATGATTAGATACTTGATTAAGGTGATTCGAGAACCACATCACACATTCAAATGATCCTCTTTCTTCAAATTTTTATAATAAAACTTGTTAGATTATAGTGGAAGACTCTTTATAGATTCCAATTTTGGGATCAAGAACAATATAGCTGGAAGAAGGTTGCATCAATGAAATTCTCTTAGTTTTAGAGATTTATACTAACCTTATTTTTATTTATAGTAAATACAATTGATTTCATTCCACATGATCTAGTCATTTGAGAGCTATAGGCACATGAAATTGTTGTTACTTCAAGAAGTGTTGATAATGGATCTTGTTTGTATAGGTTTGATTTTTTTCAATCTTCATTATGATCATTCCTCATTCGACTTATTGAATATTTGTGCAATATTTTGCACAAAATAGATTTCCATTTTAATTATAATAGGTATCTTCAATAGTTGAGCACATAGAATATGATGATTGGTCTTCTTCAAATTTTATACACTAAAGGAGTTTTTCAAGGTTGTTTACTTGATAAATATCATCATGATTTTTTCCTAAGGGTAAGTCATGTCATGCTAAAGCCCCTCTTGAGTTGGTTTTTAATGATCTTATGCCATTTCAAACTCCATATTTTTAGGGTTCAAGTATGTTCTTATCTTTATTGATAACTTCTCACAATGCACATGGATGTAATTTCTTAAGTACAAGATAAATTTATACACCACCTTCAAGAGCCTTTAAGCTTTTTTAGAGAATAACTTTGATCTTTATATTAGGAGGATACACATAGATAATATGGGATTATGTGAACCAACCATTTAAAGATTCATGTAATGAGAATGGTATTCAATATTAGCATATAATTCATTACATTCATCAAAATAATGGTTTGGCTAAGTGAAAGATGTTGAATGCACATAAGACAATTGAGAGGGGGGTGAATTAGTTGTACATTAAAACTTCAAAACCCTCATAAATATTCAAATCCACATCAACTAAATTAACCCTTAATCTATTAGGACGATTTAACATGAAAGCAAATAATATAAAACTAAAACACAAAAACACCATGCACAATAGAACAATAGATTTATGTGGAAAAACCAAGAAAGGAAAAAACACAGTGAGGATTAACTCACAATATAAAGTAATTGCAACACTGAATACAATAGGCTCATTGGTGGAGGGCTCACTGCCCAAAAGAAAGAAGGGCTCACTGCCAAAGGCTCACTCCTAGATAACAAAAAGAAGAAAGAAGAGTGTTACAGTGAGAAATCCATCTCAATGCAATATAAAAGATCCACCACAACATCACCAACACATTCACAGTCTCTCTAAAGATTGTAGAAACCTTTTGCTCACTACTTCCAGTGGTCTAACTCATTAAGCTCACACTGAACTTCACAAATTCACACTTCAAAACTCTGTAATTCACATCACACACTTCATGACACAATTATCCATCAACTCATCACTTATTTATACCTTCTTCAACCTTCAAAACATTCTCCAAGGTTAGCTATGCACCTCAACTGTGCAAATTCAAATTAGGTCAGTACTAAGCATTCCCGTGGTGGAAAGGAATGATAGCAAACCACACATCTTAACTCGGACCCAAATCATACATATACACCACACCATGCTTCCACAATTGTTGAATCAAATCCATAATTAGTGTAAAAACACCCAAGGTCGATTGAACCATTGTAAACACCATTAAAATTTAAGTACATGCTTCTTCAACAATAAAGACGACTCACAAACCACACACAAAATTTGAACAAAATAAAGAATATTCTACAAACACCTTGAATTTCAAAAAATTCCTTTGCAACAACTTTCACATGAAGAATGTACACACCTAGTATACCCAGACAACCTTCCATACACTATAAGTCAAGAAATCACCTTGTGGAGCACCAAACCATGAACAAATTCAACTAAAGGTAGATATGAACCTCATTAGAACACTTCTAGAACTGCAAGACCAGAAATCAAACTGCGTAGAAATGCTGAACAAAATCATTTCTCCCAGACACCACTAAAACACAATTCACACACTGGTGAACACAACTTCTTTTGCACAATGATCTAGACCAAAATTTTTTGGAATAGAACCTATGAACACCTTTGAACAATATATCTAAACCACATAAGTAGATCTTCAAGATAGAAGAAATGTGAACCAAAACTAGAACACCTCTACAACACATTATTTTCCTCTTTTATTCAAATTTTCTAAAAATCACTTGGAAACCAAGCACCAAAGACACATAATCATCATCTTGAAGACTTCCTTATCATTACTAAACCAATGGCATCCACTAATATAAGTGTATCAAAGCAACACTAGAGGTTGACACCAGTAGCACTTACTAATGATCACAACATAATGAAACTAATCAAATCATCAACCATTACTATTTGATATCAATGACAACACCAACTACTCATACTTTCAAAAATATCCCCCCTTTGTCATTGATGACAACACATGATGTGAAAAACCATCAACAACAAGCATAACAGCTATGATCATTAACATATTGCTCCATATCAAATCTTTCTCTTTCTTTCTCCCCCTTACATCATACTCTCCTTTTCCACATTACTCTCTCCCCTTTTTACAAATGAACCATTTTTTCACATTATTTTTCTCCCCCTTTGAAATCAATGGAAAAGGACAACACATTTTCACCCCCTTTGACATCAAACATATGTACTTTCTCTCTTTACTGCTATGCATACTCCACCTTAGGAGCACACAACAAATTGTACCAACTAGCAACCACTACACATATCCTTTGAAATAGTTGATAAAGAAAAATACCAACCTACACCTTGACACTAGATCCCCCTGATTGCAATGACCAACAAGGCAGTACCTACTCCCCTTGAGAGTTATCCTTCAACATCAATCCAAAACAAGGAATGAATCTTGAAATCCATTAGACTGATGCATATCCTTATGCATCTAGTTCAAAGAAGGAGGGGTAATAACCCCTAACTTCTCCTAGAGATACTCAAAAGTATTCTTAAGAAGAGACTTAGTGAATATATCAACAACTTGATCCTTTGTAGGCACATACTCAATCTTCACTTCATTCTCTACAACCTTCTCTCTCAAAAATTGATACTAGATTGAGATATGTTTTGTCCTTGAGTGCATCACTAGATTCTTTGGAATGTTAATGGCACTTGTATTGTCACAAAAGATAAAAATTGGTTCATCATATACAACTTTGATATCCTTCAAGGTTTGCTTCATCCACAACACCTGTGTGCATCAAGATGCTTCTACAATATATTATGCCTCTACAATAGATAAAGATATTGAATCTTGCTTTTTGCTCAACCAAGACACTAATCTACATCCAAGAAAGAATGCACCACCACTTGTACTTTTATTATCATCCATACAACCTACCCAATCAACATCTGTATAAGAACTCAGAGAGAAATCAGTATCCTTTGGATACCACAAGCCATGTTTCAAAGTGCCCTTCAAGTATCTGAATATCCTCTTCACTTCTACAACATGTGATTCTTTAGGATCATGAAATCTAGCCACACAACAAACTGCATGCATGATATCTGGTCTAGTAGCAATTAGATATAGCAATCCTCTAATCATTGATCTATATTTGCTCTGATAAGCCTTAGGAGATTCATCATTCTTACTTAGCTTGCAACCAATAACCATAGGAGTACATACCAGTTTGGAATATTCCTTTCCAAACCTTTTCAAAATTTCCTTGATATACTTTAACTATGAAATGAATATACCTTTCTCCATCTGATTAATTTGAATTCTAAGGAAGAAATTAATCTCCCCAAACATAGACATTTCAAACTCTTTCTATATATCTTTTGAAAATCTCTTGCACATAGCTTCATTTCCTCAAAAAATTATACCATCAACATACACAACCACAATCAAGATTTGATCTTTTTCAACTTTGAAATAAAGATTACTATCTGTTGTACCTTTATTGAATCCTTGATGCATCAAGTACACTTGTCCAACCTTGCATACCAAGCTCTGGGAGCTTGCTTCAATCCATATGATGCCTTTTTCAATCAGTAGACCATATCTGGTTTGTCTACTAACTAAAATCCTTTCAATTGTTCAATGTATACCTTTTCTTCCAACTCACCATTCAAGAAAAGTAGACTTCAGATCCATTTGATATACTTTGAAATCTTTATGTGCTGTAAAAGTCAAAAACATCTTGATAGCTTCCATTATTGCCACCAAAGCAAAATTCTCCTCAAAATCTATTCCTTTTACTTGTGAGTAGCCCTTACACACAAGCCTTTCCTTGTTTCTTACCACTTATCCATTCTCATTTAGTTTGTTCCAGAATACTCACTTAGTTCCAATCACATTCTTGTTTGCTAGTCTTGGGACAAGTTCCAAAGTCTGATTCTTCTCAATCTGCATTGGTTCTTCTTCCATAGCTTTGATCCAATATTCATCCTTGCATGCTTCAATCACTATTTTAGGTTCAAATTTAGAGAGTAAACATAGATTTACTTGTTCTTCGGCCATAACAAATTTTCTTCTTGTCATCACACCCTTGCTCTTATCACCAATGATTTGATCTTTAGAATGATTCTTCTACACATACTTAGCGGTCTTAGGGATCCTTTCTAGAGCTTCTTCCTCTTCAATCTAAAATTCTTTTTTCTTATCTTCATCTCTATCATTTTATTTGCAAGAGGACTCATTTGATTCATATCCATCTATCACCATAAAATTCTTCTATAAGTCTTCATCCACTTTGAAATTTTCACTTTCAATAATCTTCTTCAATCTCTCAAGTGTTGTAGCACTGGTAGCTTTGCTTCTTGTAGAATATCCAAGGAAGATACCTTCATAAGATCTCATATCAAACTTTCCTAAGTTTTCTTCATCTAGATTTTGATATAACACTTTTTTCCAAACACTTTGAAATATTTGATAGTAGGAGTCCTATAACCCAACTCATAGGGAGTATTTCCACTATTTGCTCTTTCTTGAACTTTGTTAACAATGTAGACAACAATATGAATTGTTTCTCTCCATTAGACTTTCGGTAGGTTTTCCTCTTTCATCATTGTTCTTGCAACTTCTTGAACAATCATATTCTTTCTTTCAACCAATGCATTTTGCTGAGGAGTCCTATGGGTAGATAAATGCCTCTTTATCCCATGATTCTCACAAAAACTGTTAAACTCATTGGAGGTGATCTCTCCACCTCTATTAGACCTCAAACTCTTGATTTTAATATCCATTTCATTCTCAACCATAACTTTGAATGATTTAAATTTATCTATATCTTTTGATTTTTCTAAATTGAGTAAAGTAACCCATGTCATTCTAGAATAATCATCAATCAATAGCATGAAATACCTATCACCTTGAATACTTCTTACTCTAGTAGGACCATAAAGGTATGTATGCACCAATTCCAATAGTCCAATAGTAGATTGGTCTTTGACTTTGAAACTTCTTCTTGCTTGCTTCCCAATTTGACATTCCTTGCATACAACATTAATGGGCTTTGTAATCCTTGGAAATATCTCACAACTTGAACTAAACTAATCTTCACTAGGAAATCAAAATTAATATGAAACATCCTTCTATGCTATAGGAAACTTTCATTAATCTAAGTCATAAAGCAGTGACCATCAACACCTTTAAACTGATAAACATTTCCATTTGTCCTTCCAACAACAACCACAATTTCAGAGATTTTTTTGATCTCACATCTATCATCCTGAAACATAAGATTACATCCTTTGCTACACATTTGTACAAAACTCAAGAGGTTATTCCTTAAACCCTTAACATAAATAACATCATCTATATTATTCTTTCCATCAAAATTGATAGAAACTTTTCCACATATCCTAGCAGATGTATCATTACCAAACTTAACTAGACCTCCTTCATATTTCTCAAGTTTAACAAACTTACTTTTGTCATCAGTCATATGATTTGAGCATCCACTATTAATAATCCAATAGTTCTTCTCATTTCTAGCATGAAGAGCAATCAACATAGTATTGTGACCTATTTCCGAAGCACTTTCCTTCACACATCTCTCAAAGTTAGCAGAATTAGTTTCATCTTTAATATCCATGAACAAGCATTCACTATTTTCATCATCCCCATAGTCAAATTCATCATCAAATATACTAGCATCTTCTTTAACATAATAAATTTTATTAATTGCTTTGCCTTTATTTTCCTTATTTTTGTCATTCAATTATCTGTTTGGACATCTTGAAGCATAATGACCTATCTTATCACAACTGAAACATTTGAAAGGTAGTTTACCTCTGTACTTACTAGTATCCCTTTTCATTTTCCTCATAAAGTTTTCTTCAACATCATCAAGATCCTCCTGATTTGATTCCTCTGTCTTTTATGATTTGCTAGCCTTAAGCAATCTCAACTTTTGCATTACTTGTACCAAATTCTCTCATTTCAAAAGCAAACAAAGCACCATACAACTAATCTCTAGAGTATTTTCTTAAATCTTGAACCTCCTCAATAGCATACACTTTACGACTATAAGATTTAGGAAGAGTTCTCAATACCTTCTTTACCACTTCTTCTTCAAGATTTTCACCAAGACCTCTTATGGAATTGACAACTTCATCCACCTTCTGTTGTAGATTGTAATGTTTTCATCTTCAAACATCCGCAGGTTCTCAAATGTGATTTGTAGATTATGCATCCATTATCATCTCCTTCATAAATACTTTCCAACTTTGGCTAGATCTCTCTAGCATATTTTAAACTCATAACTTTCACAAGTTCAGTGTTAGAAAGACCACTTAAAAGAGCATACCTTGCTTTACCATTGTTTTCATATGCCTTGATCTCATCACCAGTTTTTGGACCACCAGCAGGCATAGTATATCTAGTCTCAACTGACTTCCAAACTCCAAATCCAAGAGATATCAAGGAACCTTCCATCCTTGTCTTCCAGAAGCCATAGTTTGTTCCATCAAACAAAGGAGCATCCCTCTTGTGTGCCATCCCAAATCTAGCTCAAGCAGTTAAGCTTTCTTCCAAGGGACCTTTCTCTGATACCAATTGTTAAATGCACACAAGACAACTGAGAGGGGGGGGTAAATCAATTGTACATTAAAACTTCAAAACCTTCATAAACATGCAGATCCAAATTAACTAAATTAACTCTTAGTATGTTAGAACATGATTTAGCATGAAATAAAATAACAAAAAACTAAACAACAACACCATGCACAATAGAACACCATATTTACATGGAAAACCCAAGAAGGGAAAAACCATGGTGAGGATTAGCTCATAATATAAATTAACTGCAACAATAAATACAATAGGTTCACTATCCAAAAGAAAGAAGGGCTCACTGTCAGATTATAAAAAAGAAGAAAAAATAGTGTTATAGTGAGAAATCCATCTTAATGCAATAGAAAAGATCCACCACAACATCACCAACACATTCACAGTCTCTCTCAAGATTGTAGACACCTTTTGTTCACTGCTTCCAGTGGTCTAAATCATTAAGCTCACACTACACCTCACAAATTCACACTTCACAAATTTTCAATTTTTATCACACACTTCATGACACAATTCTCAATCAATTCATCACTTATTTATACCTTCTTAAACTTTGAAAACATTCTCCAAGGTCGGCTATGCACCTCAACTGTGCAAATTCAAATTAGGTTGGCACTAAGCATTCCCACGATGGAATGGAATGAAAATGGACCACACCACATCTTAAATCAGACCCAAATCATACATATATGTCACACCATGCTTCCACAATTACCAAAGAAAATCCACAATTAGTGTAAACACCCAAGGTCGACCGAACTAGTGTAAACATCATTAACATTTAAGTACACACTTCTTCAACACCAAAGAAAACTCATGGACCACACACAATATTTGAACACAATTTGAAATATTCCACAAACACCTTGAAATCCAACAAATTCCTTCACAACAACTTTCACCTGAAGAATGTATACACCCAGTACACTCAAACAACCTTCCATACACTGTAACTCAAGAAATCACCTCACAGAGCACCAGCCCATGAACAACTTCAATTGAAGGTAGATATGAACCTCATCATCTAACACTTCTATAACAACAAGACCAAAAATAAAATTGCAAAGAAATGAAAACCAAAATCATTTCTCCCAGACACCACTTAAACACAATTCACACACTAGTGAACACAACTTATTCTACATAACGATCTGGGCCAAGAAATTTTGGATATAGAACCTCTAAACACCTTTGAACAACATATCTGAACCACACAAGTAGATCTTTAAAATAGAATAAATGTAGACCAAAACCAAAACACCATACTATATACCAGAACACCTCTGCAACACATTGTTTTCCTCTTTTATTCAAATTTTCCCAAAAGCACTTGGAAACCAAGCACTAGAGACACCTACTCATCATCTTCAACACTTCCCTATCATTACTAAACCAATGACATCCACCAACAAAAGCTTATCAAAGCAACACTAGAGGTTGAAACCAATAACACTTACTAATGACAACATAATGAGACTAATCAAAGCATCAACCATTACCAGTTGATATCAATGACAACACAAATAAGCCTATTGACATCAATGACAACACCAACTACTCATACTTGCAACAAAAGAACATAACTTTATAGGAGATAACCAATTGCACAATTTAGTCCAAGAACATGGCACCCATTTTTTGGGTTTAATTAACTAAATTTAGAACTATGTTTCTTTCTTTAGAGTATTTATTAGTGATGCTTGGAAATTCATTCTGGATGGTTGACATAAGGCTACATATAAGAAGATTCAACCTTTAACTTTTGTTGGTTATTGTTGATGTGAAGACCTATAGGTTATTTTATCTTGTTATTTGAGGTGTCTTATTTTAATGATATGTCCAATTATATAAGCACTTCACATTGATAGATACATTGGATCAAATACTTATCCCTCACTCCCATCCATCCTTTAAATCTCTTAATAACTCTTCACTTTTTTAGGACATTGATGATCGTCTTGATCCACCTCCTCTTGTTGCATAGTCTTCACCTTGTTGGGATTGCACTACTCTTGATGAGGTTGGACCTTAGGTTGGTGATATTACATATTCTCACCATAATTATTCATATACATGTTCAATTTTTAGTATTTTGAGTCACGCTATTTTAGATGATCGTTAAGATTTTTTCAATGTGGTAGGTATTCTAGAGTGGGAGTGTTATGTCAAAATATTTGATGAAGAATCATACATGGGATCTTGTTCCTCTTTCTAATTGAAGAAAGTTGTTTCATTGGAAGTGAGTCTATAGAACCAAATTATATGTAATAAATGGGTCCACTAACAAGTACAAGGAATGTCTTATGGCTAAAATATTTTCACAATTTGAGGTTGTTGACTATTTTGAGAATTTTTCTCTAGTTGGAAAAATAAATCATTATTTTGTACGTTCTCTCACTACATCATAAGGATGGTCAGTTTACCAAATGGATGTGATGAGTGCCTTTTTCGCATGGTGATCTTGACAAGGAGATCCATATGGAGTAGCCTATAGGTTTTATGTAGGATTCTTCACTTGTTTGCAAGATTCATCATTCATTTTATGGTCTCAAATAAGCTCCTTTGGATTCATATGGGAAGATGGATAGTTTCTTGCTTCTAAAATTTATCAAGTTGTTATTTTGATATGATAGTTACACTCAGAGGGATGGAGATGATCTTTTCACACTTATTTTTTATATGGATGACTTGAAAATCATAATTAGTTTCACCTCCATTATTTAGGGCATTCAAAGAGTCTTGATGAGAAATTTGATATGATATAAACCTTAGGCTTCTACATTTCTTCCTTAGTCTTCAAGTTCTCCAATCTTCCAAGGGGGTTTTAATTTTTGAATAAACCATCCTCTTCCTTTGATTCATGCATTTAACATGGATGATTGCAAGCTTTCTCACACTCCATTTTAATTAGGTGTCACACTATCTACTATTTGTACTATATCGAGAGTTGATGCTAAATTGTATATCTATAGTTGATTGGTAGTCTTTTGTACTTGATACAATTGCCTTAATATTTCATTTGTGCTTAGTCTTATCTCTCATTTATCTAAAGATATTTAGGATAGCCATTGGAAGGTAGAAAATCATGTCTTGATGTATATCCAATCACTTCACATTTTCCCATTCACTACACCTTAGGTGATTCTTGGATTGTGGGCTTTATTTACCTAAATAGTGAGCTAGTGATGTTGATAATCAAAAGTCTACTTATAGTTTTATATACTACTTTGGTTTTGGTTTGATTGCATGATATTGAAAGAAGCATACAATTATTTTGTATTATCATCTACAGAGGCTAAGTATCAATGAGTAATTCCTTCTAGCTAGGAGGTCTTTTGAATTTTTCAATTGATGATGAAGTTTGGATTTTCCATTGATCACTCCACTAGTCTTTGGTGTGACAATCATAGTCCCACATACATTTATCACAACCTAGTGGAGCATCAATGGGCTAAGCATATTGAGATTCACTTTCACTTCATTCGATAACTCATCTAGGATAGTATTCTTAGCTTGAAGTATTTGTGTAATAAGGAGTAGGTTGTAAATATCTTCACTAAACCTTTGGCTTTGTATTTTTATCTTGACTTGTGGTTGATTCTTTGGGTGAAAGAAATTGTCCTTGGGGATCATCTTGAGTCCTCCTTTCTTCACATAGTTTTTCTCATGTTTTTCTCTTTTGTGAGGAGTTTTCTTCTTATGAGAGTAAAACTTCATAACTATGTTACACTTTTATGAAAGAAATGACCAACACAAATAATTTTTTTAAACTCAGATTTCTTAAAAGTGAAATTTATGCTTCAAAATTTAAAATGATATAAACTAATAAAATGTTGAACTCTTAATGTAGTTTATGTATATAATTAAAAAAATAGTAGGATATATTATTTTTTAAAATTTTAAGATAATTATTTTAATTTCTATTTTTTTTTTTAAAGTGAGTTCAATGGGATGTCACATTTTTTTATAGAAAATTTGAGTTTTTCTTGCTTAGATAACTTGAAAATATAGTGCACGGAGAAAAAAATATTTTTTGATGAGTATTTTTAAAATAATTTTGTAAAGTCAAATTTACTCAAAATTTTATTGTTTTGATGGAACATTAATTTTTATCTATTTAATTTCTATAATTAAAAAAATTATACCCTCTTGGAGAGGATTCTTTCTAGTGCACCATATATTTTTCATTTTTTAATATATTATAATAATTTTAAAATGTCTAATGAGGTTCATGTTTGATTATAACAACCTACTTGCAATAAGTTCAAAAAAATCACAATAAAATTAAAAAAAATGTATTTTAAAGTCTAAGCTTTCAGACTTTTATGAAAATAGTCTTGGTTGGAAAAATTTGGAGTTGAAATTGATTTTTTGTTGAATTTACCCCAAAATAGGGGTTAACTTGCCACATAAACATTTTTGGGAAAAAGAGTTTTAGTTGGAATTCTTTTAATTGAAAATGTTTAAAAAATTGTATATAAATTGAACATGGTTTGAATTTTAAAATTATATTTATTTGATTTAATAATTTTGGGAGAAAGGGTTTTGCTCAAATTTTTTTGTGCCAAGTAGATACCAAATAGTTTTGGGAAAAACTATTTTTTTGGTCCAAAGTGTGACACAACTCTAGACTTTCACCCATGATTTTTTCTCTTTTTCTCCATTTGTTAGAGATTATATATATATATGGTTTTCTATCCACATTTTATTTTGTTGTATTGTATTTTATTGTTTCGGTATACATAATATAGTATTCTTTATTGCTTCTCTCTTTTGTGGAGGGTTATTTGTGTTGTAGAGGATTTTTACTCTTGCAAGTCTTTTTAATGACTCAACAAAACCTTGTAAGATGTTTTTGAATTATTCTGAAAAATATATTTATGAAATTTATTAAACGTTCTCAATTCTCTTCTCTTATTGATATAAGAAAATAATCACTGAAAATGATATATAATTTATTATAATAACAAAATTGAACAGTCAAAAGATATAACTAGATTGTAATTATATTTCACAAACACTTTAAAATCTTAAAGTGAGTTAAATCACTTAAATTATTCAAGATCCAATACAAGATAAAAACACAACCAAACTAAAAATACATACAATGTGACACTTTCTGTGGTGCTCCTACAACCAATATAGACAATGCCACAGTTTGTGTGGTGCTCCTATTGAATATAACTGTAAAACCCCGTCCCACAACCTAGAGGACGATGCAACACTGCAGAAGCAAAACTAATTTTTTTTTCTAAAAAAGTATAACAAGACGAGTAAAGTATCCTACTCTAACCACATACATCCTCTAGGCCACACAACACATCTACATTTGAATACCATTACGAACAAAGTTAAACCGACCATAGCATATGAACATTAAACTCAAGATACAACATACATCAAAGCCTTAATCCATTGTAAGATAATTCTAACTCATAGAATGTAAAGAATATATTTCCATAGATACAACACCACATAACATTCAATACACCATTAAATCCAATAATGAATAAATCACAAATATTATTACAATTACATCACAAAGGTTCACCTCGATACAAATGAGGTACTACAATTATATATAATGATCCACAATTACAATGAAGAAAGAGAAGAACAACTCCAGAGAACTACACGAGCTCCTCGAACAAGAAGATCATGCCATCACGAATAGGAAGAGAAACTCAACAGTGTAAGAAGCATGCCACCCAACCATATGGTACCTGTAGGCCCAGCCCTCGTGCTAGGAGATAGTAAAAGGTAACTGAGACAATCCTACTACCTCTAGACACAGACCATAAACAAAATAATCACAGTACACTTGTAACAAGGACAATGGTCATGTTGCTTCCAGAATCACAGAATCAAGTACAAACACAATACAATAAACCAACTGTTGTGATAGGAGGAGTGTCATCACAAAGGTTGCATTGGTTGTCCAAAGGAGATCTTCTTAGGTCTCGGCCCCCCTGTAGGGTTATCTTGGTAATCTCTCACGATTTTGGCCCCACATGCACACCAACGCGGAATCGGTTATCTTTCGAGAAGACAAGATAATGATCTAGCCATTCCAGGCCTTCCCGACTCATCTCAAGTCTCATACAAGCCCTTGAGCCAATGAGCGAGGCTAATTATCTTTTTAAATATGTTAAGCTAATAGATTATTTAATTCCCACTTGATTATACTGACTTCCACACGAGTTGTCCTGGGACCACTTTGTGTCTCAGCCCTCGCTGAAAGCCACTCCCCTATCGACAACACATAACTCAAACTACATGCCAAGCTCGTAGACAATGCACTAAGAACTAACAACAATAACCAGTACACCTCAAAAGGTAACACATCTCTACGGATGTCGAATACTGAAACCCAATATGTGCACTACCCAAGAAATCTCAAAGGGTGAACTAAAATTACAACAACCCCTTTTCACAAAATACAACTCTGGAAGACTTAGATTCTCGTAATAACAATTACTTTTCCCCTAGTACACAATTACAGAAAACACGTGCTTTAATAAACACAACACTAAACAATTAACAAATGCTATCATTTGGATCTCCTAAATCCATTACAATCAATTTCGCCTATTAAAATGCACCATTTAAATTTAATTCCATTTAGTAATTCCATAACGATTTAAAACAAAAGTTCAGTTTTCAAATCCACAAATATAGATAAAACAAATCCCAATCTTGCTAATAAAATCACTTCATTATAAAATAACAACTGGTGCTTGCATGCACTTACCGATTTAATATTTCATTAAAATAAATCATTTACTATCTTAAAAAAAAAATCTAAATAACTATATTTAAATATATCTATTTATATATATAATTATATAATTATATATATAATATATATATACAACTATATACATATAAATATAATAAACATATTATTTATAAAATAATATAAAATACATTTAACTTTAAATACATATTATATATATAATATATATATTATATATAATATATATATTATATATAATATATATATTATATATAAATATATATCATATATATAATATATATGATAAATCAAAATCCCAACAGTAAAACAAAACACAATATAATAAACATCTATTGCATTTTATGGTTCATCGCTGTGGCCTCTACACGGTGTGGGAGCTACCCCTACATGGGTGCTATGGGGTTTCAACCCCTGGCCCCCAATCACTAACATATATTTTTAAAAAAAAATCTACTGTGATGAATTTCTGCCATACGTGACTCTGCGAATTCACTCTCCAATAAATTCAAAGTGTTATTTAATTAACACAAAATATTTATATAATATATATATATATATGTATGTATGGCATATATATATATATATGCAATTAATCCAATCACGGGTTCAAGTTGAGCAATTAACCTTTTTTTTTTCACAGAGAAAATTTTCTATAGAAAGCTTAGAAATTTCATTTTTCTCAGATAACCAAAAAGAATAGGGAGAACAAAATAGAATGAAGGTTTTCTACAGACATCTAAATTTTCTTTTGTATCAATTTATTTCGAATGAACAAACAACACATAGGATTTTTAATTATTTTCTACAGAGGTTCGTCTTTTATGAAATCTTTTTAAATAGAAAGAAACAAGAACTTCTACAGTATTGTAAATCATTTCCTATCATTTTCCAAATTGTATTACAATAAAATAAACAACTTTTCAATTCTTAATTCACAAAAACAGTAAAGGAACCTATTCCAGAAGAATGTTGTCTCAAGAAATGCTGCCGAGCTTCTTTGTAGCTTCAATTTTCCAAAGTAGCCAAAGCTTCCTCCAGTGCAATTGCCTCTTTCCAGAAAACACAAAAGTACACAACCAAGAATTCTACAGCCAAAATTCTAAAACAAATTCATTAGAGAGATCCACAATTTCCTCTCCAATTTTCAACAACCCACACCAAAAATTCCCGTGAAACAACTTTCTTCACTTTTTCCAATATTTTCCCTCGAGAATCAATTTCAACAACAAGATAACAATTTTCTAACTCACAGTTATCCCAACAAAATATTATTTCCCTCAACAACCAAAGATATTTTCCAACCACATGCATTTAAATAAAATAAAAAAAATTACTAATTGCAACCAATTTAAATACTCTTATTTATTTAATTACCATTTATTTTTAATAATAAAAATTACTCAACAACATAACTAAATTAAATTTATTTATTTATTTATTCTAAATCCTTCACAACAATAATTGAATTAATTAAATATATAAATCAATACACATTTAATCTACCAAATTAAACTTGCACAATAATAAAATACCCAGAATAACAATGATAAGGCTAAGACCAAAACTCAAACTGACGACACACTGTATTAGGGTAAAGGTATGACTAGGTAACCCGTTACTATCTCTCAATATTACTGTTGAGTAGTGGACACGCTCAGACCTGTGAAACTAGGTGAATCTAATGTCCTGTACCTGCAATCCTTCAAACAAGCAAATGTTGTACATGTATACATATAGTAATTTCATACACACTGTGAAGAGAGAACTGTGGAAATCACAGGGCACTCGCAAGCGAGTGATGCAATACTGTTCTCTTCACCAATACAATGTCATATCAACTGACGAGATAATATATCAATTAAACTACAATAAGCATATATAGCAATGTCATCACAACTAAGCATCTATGCAAACATAAAGCATAATAACATAATCACCATGCAAATAATGTGCCATCACATCAATATAGTCTATCTTCGCTCCACTGTCAGCAATAGAATAACAATAACATATAATAAAGTCTAACAAAGTATCTAGCTGTCAAGAAAACATAACAAATCGAAAGGGTGTCACAATAACCTTCCATACTAATGTTAGCCTATGCAAGAATAAAGTTAGCTTACACAACAATCAAGTTAAATTTCTGCAACATGTAAAACTCTTATAACAAAGTTGACTAAATTTCCTTGCCAATGAGGTAGACCAAGAAAACAACTTGCAACTTACATATCTTAATATTTATCCTAACCCCATGAAAATCTAATGTTTCATGTGCAAGCTTCTTAATTTAGTGAGTCACGGTGAGAAATATTGACTTATTGCTTCTATCAACTCTACCAAATGCTTTGCTGTATTAGTCATAGTGGTCTTGCTACAATTGTCACAAATACTTTGTCGATCTGTTGTAAGATGGTATTTCCCGAAATATGAGAAGGCATGACATTTCCCCTATATTCATTCATGAGCATTGTTCAAAGATGTTAGAATGAGGCATAGAATTTGTTTCACAATGTTGGATCGACATGTACAATGTGGGAGCCAGCACAAATTGCTGGATTTGATATTATTTTGTGACCTTTTTTCTCTGTACTCCAGATGGGTCTTGATTGACTACAATCACCTTTATATTTATAGTACCTGGACTCATAGATCTCACATCACCTGTAATCAGCAATGGAGACCTCGTTAGGGCCCACAAAAATGCTATTCTTCTCTACTTAAAGTTCTTTCTAATTTAGTTTAACCTTTTATCATCATATTCTGTATTCATTTGGAATGAAATGAAAGTTTTTAATTACGTCCGCAAGATCAACCAGTCTAAGCCTACCTCGATATTCTTAGTCCTTCCTTTTCTGGCTTCTCAACACTCAGTTGTGGCCTTGCAAAAAACTTAGTTTGCTACATAAAATATGCTTGAGATTGCTTAGACACCATCTTCTGTTATGAATGTCTCTCCTTTGCTGTTGCTCCACAAGTTTGGTCGCCATTATTGGACTGTGCAAGCTTTTCTTTTGAATTTATTCTCTGCAAGAAATTACCTTGCCTGCCTTCCACAACCTTCACTGTAAATGATTAGAAAGGGGAGTGGGGCTGGGTGGATCCAATTGGAACGTTCGTTAGGGAGGGATTGACTTTATAACAATGGACATCATCCTATTCCTGTGGTGGGAAAGGTCGAATAACCTGTACGACAGCATTCGGGTTTTCATTCTTTCTCAACTCATATTGTGGAGCCCCTACGGGCCCTACCATAACTATAGCCCTACCTCTATAGTGGGGCAGGATGGGCAATAGCGTCTCTGGAGATATGATTCTATCAATTGCATCGACTCCCTTTGGCTAATGCCATATAGGTTATATAGGGCTCACCTCATAGTAGAGTAGTGAGTATCATTGTCTGTTGGAGCTGTTTCAAATCAGTATTCTGTTCTACAAAACTTCCTGCAAATAAATATTTTTCGGAAGATTAATCATCGCTTAATATAAGGATTGAAATCATGATTATGTAGAATAAAGGACTAATGTATGAGAGAAAATCTTTTGGGATATTTTTATGGCATCAGGCAGATTCATCGTCTAATAATTCACTGTAAGAAAATTCAAAGTCTTGGAAATACCTATATATTAAAAATGTTAATGGGATGAATTTTTCAGGGCGGACGATGAATTTTCCTTGAGGTGAATTTGTCATGGCGGTGAATTTTCTTGCGTGAATTGGTGAATTTTTCGATGGTCAATTGCTGGTGGTGAATTTTCCTAGATATACAAATATATTTTTCATAAGAAAGTACAATCTAAATTATTAGACACAATCAATTCTTCTAAAATAATTAGTGACTTGGTCAAGCTTAAGTGACACAATTTTCAGTCTCAATTAATTTGTTACTAATTCAAATTGTGTTGACCATTAGCAGATGAAAGGATCTTAAAGATTGCAGTCCTGATGATAGATCATGTAATGTGCTTCAAACGTTGATCGTCAATGAAATAAACGACACAATAAAATTCAAAATTTTCTTAGACAATTTAAACTTTGTCAATTATTTTTCACCATTTTCTTAAATTTATTACACATCCTCAAATTAAATATAAACCATTTTCTTACAAACAAAGTCTTTGCACTAAAATCTTAGAAAGAAAACATGAATGACTCTTGCATGTATGACGCAAGCTCAATATTATTCCTTTGCTTTTTTGGAATCTCCTACGCCTTTGCCTGTGGGTGCGAAGGGAGGTCGTGATGAAATAATATGATGCCACGTGTTGCACAGTCGGAATCTTCAAAGGAAACGTGGAATCCAAAAGCATCTACCAGAAAGGCACGCGCGTCACACAAGCATACGCAGACAAATGAAAACATGGAATGTAGGTAGGTAATAACATCATCGACACTGGATAAGGTATCTGACCCATGCACAAGTGGGTGTGATGGGGCCACTTAATCAATGACACCAACATCATAAAATCATGATGTAGAAAGAGGTTAAGTAGGGGACACGACAAGTCACCAAAGCAAAAGAAGATAAGGCACATTGATGACGATGGGAAAAACCATTAACTAAGACTAAACACTACCCACACACAAAGAAGAGAAGAAACATTGGATAGGGAAGGATCTAGGTACTACCCAACAATTTCTCACAATATGAACCAAGTGGCTATATCTATTGGGTTGTTGAGGGCCAACCATCTAAACTCTCTAGAGAAATTTACATGGACTTTCAAGATCTATGTATTTTAAAGATTATTTGTATAAGATGATTCAATTGAGAAGATATGTGGGACTGCTTTGTGTCTTTTTTTAAAATCATTTATACACTTGATCTCTTCCGCCTCACCTTTCTATTGGAAAATACTAAACAACTTGTAGTTTATTAATGTTTTTTCTCATAATTCTCGTTTGGTATTTTGTTCAAACTCTTCTATTGTCATGATGTTCTCACATTTCATTGAAGATCTCCTCCTTTCCTAGTTATTACCATGCAAACACATCATTTAAGGCTACAAATGATAATATATCGCTACATGGTTCTCATTTGCTTGTCAAAGATGTATAAATTTTAGATGAGTGATTAGTGACCATTCAAAAAGATAATGAGGATGTGGGGAGCTCTATTCGCCATCTCATTGTCTCTCATTTTCATTTCCTTGCATTGTTAGTATTTTTTATTGTTTAGCTTTGGAGTGGAAGTGAAGGAGGCTGTAGGGTTAATTTGATTTGTTTTAAAGAGGATAAATATTTTAAATTATTTAGATTTTTTTTATTGAAAGTTTCAATTAAGCATGCATGAATAATTGATTTTTTAAATTTAGTTTTAAGAGTTGAGGGCTATCCATTATACTAAAATTGTTCAAATAGAATTTGAACCTCATTTTTTTAAAGTTCACAAACCTATATATTTAGTAGACCCGACATTAATTATAGTCTCTCACTAAATATATAAAATACAAAATTAAAATTATAACCTCATTAAATATATAAAACAAAAATAATTGACATATTATATTAAATTCTTTTGACAAGACATAAAAAGATTTAAATTTTATTTTAAAATATTATTATGTCAATAAATATTCTCTTAAATATAAAAAAATTACTTCTTACAAATATAACTAAAAAAATATCACCAAGTTTGAAAGTTAGTTATATGCATTGATCAACCATAGAATTAATGAAGCATATAATACATGCTTGTTGTGTGGTTTCATTAGACGGGGATTGGGATGAATTCAAATTGACCCTCACTTTTAAGTGTGATTTCAACAAAGAGGATTTAAAATTTAAAATAATTTGGTTTTTAGAATATTTTGTTTACCAACACTTGAATTGGAAAAGTTCAAGTTGAGGTGGGGAATACGTGAAATGCACAAAACTATTACTCTAGATACTCATCTCTAATTTGATGAATTAAAATGAAAACTCTAGTGAATGTAGGATAGGAAATATAACAGACAACATGAATATTAAAAGAATTTTAAGAAAATTTTGAAAATGAAAAATAATTATGGTCCAATGAATTTGATCACTACAATAGCTTGATATTATAGGTTTAATTTTTTTGTGATTGAACATTATTTTTTAGCTCTAGGTAATTACATTCAATAAAAATCTACATTGAGTATCTATTGGAATAGTTCCTAAGAAAGATGTACGATGGAAGATGTGTCTAGAGTTTTGGGAGCTTAATAAGTTGATTATAAAGCACGAGTTTCCCATTCTAGTTATAGATGATTTATTGGATAAACTCCACATGGTTAAATTTTTTAGCTAAGTTAGATCTTCAATCATGTCATTATTGAATTCAAGTCAAAGAAGACATTCCAAAACAACTTTCAAGGCACATGAAGGTCACTTTAATTTTTTTGTTATACCCTTTGGTCCCACTAGTGCTTCTTTTACCTTTTAGAGTGGCAAATAAGACTTTCAAAAATACCTTCACAAACTCATATTGGTGTTTTTTATGACATTCTCATTCATAGTCACACTTGGGATGATTGTGTTAGCATGTGGAGATTACTCTAAATATTTAAAAGGATCATTCCCTTTTTTCCAAGTACCTTAAATGTGTATTTGTCATACAACAGGTAGAGTATTTAGGTCATATCATTTCACAAGAGGGAGTGTGAATGGATCCCAAAAGAGTGAGGCCATGTAAGACTGGCCTAGACCCCAATCACCCAAGAGTTTGAATGGATTCTTAGGAATGATAAGATATTAAAAGAAGTTTATTATGAATTATGGTAAGATTGTTACACCCTTCTAAAAATATATTTCCTTTCGAATGAGGAAGAAGAAAAGGTCATCCATGCCCTCAAGGCTATGTGTTCCACATAGTTTTAGTAATACCAAAATTAAAAATGTGTCATACAATGTGATGGCCTGGGGATAGGTTTGGGTGTGGTATGATTTAAGAGGTATGACCTATGAATTTAACTAAAAATAAAATGATATGGAAGAATTTAGATAGATTAACGTATGAATTTAATTAAATGATGACTATACTACCTGTAGTTCAATGATGGTGCCCATAACTCTTGCGCCACATATTCTAGATCAAAATAAATAACAATCTTCAAATATTTTTCACAATAAAAGGTTTCATCCCCCAAATAACAAAATTGGGTCACCAAGATGTTAGTTTTGATTACATGATATTAGTTATATAAAAAGATAAGAAAATATGGTAGAAAATGTAGTTTTTTGTAACTATTCAAAGCAAGTGGTGCATTTTTCCCTTTTCTATTTTGGTACCACTTGGCTAAAGGAAGATCATCAAGAGTGAGAGGAGAATACTAAAATTCAAGATATTATACAATATTTACAAATAAATATTCTCTCGGTACTAAGGTTCACATGACAAGGTTAAGTACTTGAGTATCATGACAAAATTTAGTTATGTGGCAACTCCTAGCTCAAGTAGTAGCTACACAAAGAACTCCGCTCATCCCCCATGGTGGTTCACAAAGGTTTTTTTTAAGTTGTATGAATGAGAAGAAAAATTATTTTGACATAATTTAAAGAAGGATGTCAAAAAAATTTGGCAGTGTGAACTGTGTTAGTACAACAAAGGGGAGATAGTAAAAAATCTAAGATCTTTACAACCCATTTCTATTTTCAAAACAAAAAGTAGATGTTTTCATGGATTTAATTGTGGGGTTTCATAATTTTAGAGGTAAATAAGTCATTTTGGTGGTTTTTGACCATGTGGCAAAGCATGATCATTTTGTACCTTGCTCCACCCTTACATTGCAATAATTATGGTGTAAATTTTTTTAAACACAATCCTCAAGCTTCATGATATGTGACACACTCCATAATGAATAATCACAATCTTGTCTTCATGAGAATATTTTGAAATGAATTATTTAAATTATAGGGTGCTTATTTGAACATGAGTATAACATACCATCCTCAAACTCATGACCAAATAGGGGTAGCGAATAAATACTTGGAAACTTACTTCTTTTTTTTGTGTTGGAGCGACAAGGGAAATGGACCAAGTGGTTTCCTTTGGTAGAAATATGGTACAATACAACTTATCATTGTGCATCCAAGATAATCTCATATGAGGACTTATACTATATTCTAGGTAGTTCTTAGGTACATATGGCTAATAGCTCCCTGTCCCAAAAGGATAATGTTCTCAAATTCCTTAAGGAGAATTTATAGTAGGTGCAAAATTGTAGAAAACAACAAGAGTATCAACATAGGCCAAAGCAAACATAGTTTGGAGGTTGGAGACTTCATCTTTTTGTTGTTGCAACCTTACAAATAGTCCTCATTATGAGACAATATTAGTTATAAGCTAAGTCTTAAATTTTATAGCCTTTATTTAGTGTTCAAGCACATAAGTGATGTGGCATATAAGTTAACACCTTCACTTGCTTTGGAGATTCACCTAGTCCTCTATATTTCCTATCTCAATAACTTTATTGGGAAAGCAACATAGGTCCACACATGACTTCCAACATTGGATGAAGAGGGGTTTAGGTTTTTGGAGTTGGAAACAATCTTAGACAAGTAATCAACATAACTTGATAATTGGGATATTTATGAGGTTTTAGTGCAATAGAAATGATACAACTCAAAGATGTAATGTGAGAACTAATAATAATTATGTTGAAGTTCCTTTTCAAATTTAAAAAAAGGGGCGATGTTAGGAACCCCTTTTCGATATATGCATGAAGTATCACTAAATAAAGGCTTGGGTTAATATACCTTGTAAGTCATTCCAACAACTAATTAGAATAAAATTAATTATCCGTGGTGCATAAGTAAAAGAGAGTCATCTTGAGAATATTACATTTGGAGATAATACTCTATTGGAGGATTTGTCCCTAAAGTAACATCATAAATAATTAATACAATTATAATCTATTCCTGGAATATTCTCTAAATTTCTCTCTTATTTTATGTTAGTAGATTTTTTAATCTTTATAGGATTTTAATTTATATTTTCAAGCTCCTTACCATTAGGAAAGGTGTCTCAATTTTGCAACCAAATGTAAAGAACAAAAAATGTACTTTTTAGGCTATAGAACACAAAATGTAAGTTTTAAGGCTCTAGAGGTTGATTTTGGCCCTAAAAATTATTAAAATGGGCTCTAATAAGAACAAGTGGGTTATAGTGACATGGACCTCTTTGAGATCTACAAATTAAAATTAAAATAGGCCCAATCTCTAGATGTTGATTTTGGCCCTAAAAATTGTTAAAATGGGCTCTAAAATGAGCAAGTGGGTTATAGTGACATGTATCTCTTCAAGATATATAAATTAAAAGAAAAATAATCTTAGTTAGCTTCCTAGGCCAAAAATTATGGCCTTTTGAAAGTTCGGCCTTTCACTATCTGTGACACATAAGAGAGATGTAAGAGAGAGTTACACTTGTTGGCCAACTTATGACACATATTATGACACATCTCAAGGCATTTTGAATAGAGATAAAGGAGAAAAAATGGAGTGCCCGGGTTGGTTAGGGGATTATGATGAGCTTATGGTAGCCGAAAGGAATATGATATTTAACACGTGGACTCGTCTTTGGTTTTAGTTGAATTTTTCACTAAGGATTCGGGTGCCACATTTTTAGTGGTTTTAGCTCATTATTTCCTAATTACCATTTGATGGTTTCATGTATTACTTCTCTTATTTATTGGGGCATTGAGATGGAGGTTTTATAATGATTTTTTTTTTAAGTACTATTATGTTGCTAGAATTTCTCTAAATATCATGTTGGTGATACTCTTATAAAAGTTTAGATTATGCCAGTATATCGTACAAACCAATGATTACTAAATAATGCTTTGAGATTCTTTAAGTGGGGTTTTTCTCCCAAAATGTTTTTCCCAACACAAATCATTGTGTTATGGTATAATTCTTTTGTATTTCTTTCCTTGTAACTATATGATCAATTCAGTTTTCATGCATATCTCCTCTCATAGATTAATGTAGGAATTATATTTCATACCTCTATAGTCTACTTCCTTTCGCTTACATAATCCTTCTCCGCATCTTTTTAGATATATCATGCTTCCAATTTAGTTCCCCCTCACATTCTCAACCCCATTTCTCTTATCCCATCTATTTGTTCTTTTCCTACCCACCTAATTATTCTCCCTTCCACTAATGCTCTTTTGGAATACCTGACAATGAAAGGAACTACACAAAGGGTTAAGACAATGATTGTGAAGAAAATAAAAATTATATTGGAAACACCCTTGAATATTATCACCCTCTCCTCACTCTTGCAAGAGGTAGTTACAAAATAAGTGAAAAGTAAAATACTATTGATTAAGGATCCTCAAGGTCTTGTTATATCATAAATAACAATTCCCCTAAAGAGAGAAGACATCTAAGAAA
>VDFB02360023.1:0-21021 GCA_007258455.2 Sequoia sempervirens
CCAATCTATAGGCGGAAGTGGAGTGTCCCGAACAGCTGCATAGTCTGGATGGACTACATCCATATCCTCATTAACCTGGTCCGGAACCGGAACTACCTCACACTCCCTGATCAGAGTAATCGGCAATCTAGAGAACATCCTCTTTCTCACTTCAATCTCATCAACTGCATCAGCCCAATAATCCTCAATGGTGGCCTTATGTTTGAATTCCTCTGACAACACCCAGTTGATGTTATGGTGCGGGTCATAGTGTTGTCTACTTGTGTGATATGAGAAATGATAGAATTGAAGCTCACTCTCAGCTTCCCTAGCTGCCTGTATCGAAGGACAAACCTCGTCCGAGTTGCCCATCACAACTGGAAACTCTATCCCTCCTTTCTTCTTTTTTCTTAGTTTTGTCAAAGGCAAAACCAAGCTGTCTAATATCTCTAGCATTATTATTTTTTATCACATTTGGGTACTTAAGGCAGCCTATAAGGGGTATAAGAAATCCTTGCAGCTAATGTATGAAAATCTTGGAGCTATTAAACCGTACCCAATACCTTTCAATTGGTTCACGGGCATTTCTAGAGGATCACCTTGCTTGTAACCTCTCTGAAGCAACCTAAGTGATGTACATGGTGAATGAATCGTTGACACGCTTGTAATGGGTTGTGCTCGACAGGTGCAACTGCGTACACGCCTCATGAATTTTGAATTGGTGAGAGCCACAACCGATGGGTTCCTTGTAAGAAATTCCTCTGTACCTCGTCATCCGTGCCAACATATAAATTAGATAGGAACTCATGTAAAATGTCTTCGCCCTCCGCAAGCTCAGGAGCTGCTCATGTATATTGTCGCTGATCATCTCAGCCCAATTGACATAATCCTTGCCCTCCAACACCAGGTTGATGTAATAAAACATCCACGGCTCAAAAATGTAAGACTGTGGGCATCCACCAACCCTGCTCAGCAACATGATGAGATCACAATATTCCTGCTTCAGGTCCTCTGCTATGATCTGTTTCGGCAACTTCGTTCTTGAAGGCTTCGGAGTGCTCATCCAGTGAGTGTTAATTGTGTCCATGCATCGTTCAAAAGCAGAAGCATACATACGCTCCGCTCGCTCCCTGGACTTGTAGATCATGTTTCTATGCACCGGGATCCCAAAAGCTTCACCAATGGCTGCCGGAGCGAGATTGGCAAGTACTTGGCCATCTGGTGACGTGATCGACCGGTGTTCTTTCTCGTAACAGTTGGCGCACTCCATAATCAACTCCGAACACTGAATAGCTGGCGGGAAACCAGCAGCTGCCTATAATCCACTCCGGACGATGTTGTGCGAAGTGACCGAAGCCCGATGACTTCCAATCCCAAACAGCCTGTTCTTGAATGTTTCCAGGTTGACAGAGCCCAGGTTCGTATCCGTCAACTTGCCCAACTTTGAAATGAACTTTGACTCCGGCATGAACGTTTTGCTCAGCTTCTTGATCGTAGCTTGTCTTGAGGCACCATTGTCCTTTCCGGTTGTCCTCGCTTCAGCCATCTCAGCTTCTTCTCTTGAATATATTCGAATTCTGACACTCAGAACGGATTTCTAAGTGAACTTTGATGACTCTACTTCTCAATCAGCAAATTGAATGACTTTGTATCAGCAATCAACAATCTTAATTTCTACGTCTTTCACTTCAAACCAGCAATCGGCACATAACAAACTTCTTAACTTTGCACTTTAAACCACCAATCTCACACTAGCAAGTTCGTACTTTTAAAGTTCTCAATGTTTCAACCAATACAAGGCGTCCTTTCAAATCTACTCCAGCAACTTCAACTAAGCAAATCAGATTTCAAACTTCAATGCCAGCAAGGCCGTACTTTTCAATCTTTCAGCAATGGCGTACCTTTTTAAGCTTCTTCTCAAAATACTTCTTCAATCAGCAATGGCGCACCACCCTCAAGCCTCTAGCAACCTCAGCAAGGACGTCCCTCAAATGGCAACTCTCAAGCCTCAAGACGTCTTCTTCAACAAGTTCAACCTCTCAGCAAAATTCGAACTCCCTCAAACCTCAGCAACTTACCTCGATGCTTCAATCTCAGAGCAAGTGCGCTTTCTCCAGCTGTGAAAATGAGTGAAAAGCCTCTCCATTTTATAGCTAAAATTCAAATTCTAGAAGACGTTAATTTTAGCCAGTGCCATTAAACTCCACTACTCCACTTTAAGAATTCGAAATTTCCCTCTCTACTTCTTCTGACACTTGTCTCCAGTCGTCGGGAATATTATTCTTCTAGAAACTTGACTTTGACTGGCGTTTTGAATTCCTCTTCGAAAAAATTTAATTTAACTTCATCATATTTTACTCACCAGCTGGAGCTCCGTCACTTGAATTCAAATTCTTAACTTCATCATCAGCTCTGGAAAATTCATCTTCGAAGAATTTAATCAAAATTATCTAAGCGACTGACTTCAGATTCATCGTTCGAAGCAAATTCATCTTGAAAACACATTTTATTCAAATTTGCCTTAGAAAATTTAAAATTCTTCCTTAGGAAAATTCACAATTCAAGCACCGATTAAATTCCTTACTGAAAAAGTGTCGGCGAAGCTCAGAAGACTTGGAAATCCATTCATCATCGCAAATGTTCAGTACCCAGAAGCAAATTTTCTTCAGAACGCCTCGAATCCATGGGTACCCAACGAACGGGTTCATTTAATTTTTCGAATTTTGAACCTTAGAAAAATATCATTTTCATCATTTTAAATTGTTCTTCGCCTGTGATCACTCTGCGTTGCTCTGACTTCTTGAAAAAATTGCAGAACTTGAAATATCATTGTTTCTGACTCCATTACTGAGAAGAGTTGCTCGTGCTCCGGAAAATTCATCAACTTGGAGCTCTAGGCGTATTTTCTAAGAAGAAAATAATTTTCCTTAGAAAATATTTTAAAAATCTTCTTGCACTTTTGAAATCTTGCCTTAGAAAAATTTGTTGATCGCCAGTGGAGAGGAACTTTCACTTAGAAAATTTTTATTTGTTCCGGCATGCCTTGCACATTTCATCCTCACTCCACACTACACACTTGAAAAATATTCATTAAAAGCCCAACGCCTAGGCAAATTTTAAACACTTAGAAAATATTTTATTTCTACCCAAGGCGCCTAGCACTTGCCATTTCATCCTTAACGCCTTCAAATATATTTTAAAATCACCTTATAACTCCCTTCAAACATTGGTGCATACTTCACTTTATTCTTAACCCCTTCAAATATTTTTCCACGCCTTATAACTCTCTTACTCTAGGCGCCTAGCACACTTGGGAAAATTTAAAAAAAAAATCACGCCCAACACCTTGCCTTTACCACCCTTGGCGCATTCTTAGTGTAGAGGAGGATAACGTCCACCTTTTACCTTGAGTTTACCACGCCTAGGTAACATTTTCACCTTGTTTACCATTCGCATTTACCACTTACACTTCAAACTTGGGCGCATTTCCTTGAGAGAGAAGGATGGGCGCATTTCAATGAGAGAGAAGGATGAAAATAGCTTCCACGCCTTGTGACCCTCCAACTTCCAACTTTTGTCTTGACTTGCATGAACTTGGGCGCATTTTGGAGGGTGAGGAGGACGGAAAATGTTTGACCTTGTTGACCCTCTCCTACTTTGGGCGCATTTTGATGTGGCTGATGGATGAAGTTTCTCCAACGTCTTTAGGTGACCTTTCACCTTCCAAACTTTGTCCTTACATGCATGATTTGGGCGCATTTTGATGAGAGAGAAGGATGGGCGCATTTCCTCTTGTGTGAAGGATGAAAATCAACCTTGGGCGCATTTCCTTGAGAGTGGCGGATTTTCCTGTTTGACTTTTCTTTGACCACCTTGTGAACTGGGCGCATTTTCATGCTTGTGAAGGATGGGCGCATTTTGACCCCTGAGGCGGATTTCTCATACTTAGAAATTTTTTCAACTTTCCTTCTTTCACTTTGGGCGCATTTGGACCCCTGAGCAGGATGAAATTCTTTGACTTTTGTTTGACTTCCCTGCCTTGGGCGCATTTTGCCCTGTGTGGTGGATGAACTTGCATCTTGAAATTTTTTATGCCTCTTCATCAATCTGGGCGCATTTTGCCATGCCTGCTGGACGAGACTCCAGACTTAGACGAATTTTTATCATCCTCGCCAGCATCGTGCCCTGCTATTTATAGTAAGTTCTCTGTATTCGCGCCTCTGAAGCTCGGAATGGCCTGAAATTTTAAACACAGCTTCTTCATAACCTTTTCAACCTGTCGACACTGCAACTTTTAGTCACCCTGCTATTTATAGCCTGTTTCTGAGGGTGGCTTACTAAAAATAGTAAGCTCTTGATTCTGATAGCTCCCAAGCTCCAATCCCGAGTTGAAATTCGGATGAGGCGATCCTCACCACGTGACCTTACTACCGACGATGCATGCAACTGATTTACTATTTTTAGCGTTTCAATTTGACTTACTATAAATAGTAAAGTGTCCCTTTGACCTGAAATTTCACCACAGATAGCTTGAAGAACGCGATCGCAGTGGTTTACATCGGTTTTCGAAGATTCTGACTTTTGATGCCTATTTTTAGGCTCCGAAGCCGGAAACCTTAATTTGCGTTGCATGCGTATCAAAAGATCTCCGTTTGCTCTCTTTTTGCGGACTGCGATCAGCTCGCGATTTTGAATTGCTGGGAAGCGGGCCGGGCATACCAAAAATAGCAAGTTCCTTACTGAGTGAGAATCCTTGTTTGCATGTCACACCATCGTGAGGCTAAACCCATCCGAGATCACGACATGCAAAAGAAACTCCGACATGCAAACCCTAAAAATAGCCTCGGAAGGCTGAATCCTGAAAGTGGTCATCTCGACTTGCATGTTATATCACCGCGAAGGTCTCGAAAAACCCAAAGGAATATCCAGACATGCAAAGAAAATCTCTGCATCTGGACCCTGAAATTCATGTCCGGAAGCCGGACTGCTAAAAATAGTAAGTTGTCCGTTTTGCTCAAATTTGGCATGCAAGCAGTCTGATGTACTCTGAATGCTGTGTGATGATCGGAATCTCGAAAATGCTGACAGATTGCCCAGGATTGCAGACTTACTAAAAATAGTAAGTATCTCGGAATCTGATGAAATTTGGCTGGAAGCCTGCTGGATGTCTACTGACAACATTGCTAAGTTCAATTTTCAATTTACTGGCCCTACTTGACCTTGACTTGACCAAAAATGATGAAACCCTAATTTTGGAATTGGCCAATATTTTCACGTTTAAGCTCAATGACGACACAACCCCCCCCGAAAGACGGACACCAGAAAAGAGACAGAGCGAGAGAGCGAGGAAAACCCAAGCCAAAAGACCGGAGCGAACAAAAATAAGGGGGTCCCCATCGAATGGTGATGTGTGAAAAAGGTCACGGGTTCCCAACAAAATTTCATTGAATTCTGACAACTTACTATTTTTAGTAAGTGCCTAATTTGGGACATTTTTCTCAGCACTTTTGAAATTCTGATCGTTACACTACATCCAGAGCACGTCAAGCTATTTGTCTGCAAAATTTGAGCCAAAACTGGCATCTTTCTATTTTTAGCAAGCTCACCTTTAGGAGCTGATTTTAGGGTTTACATGTGAAGTTTTTCAGTGCATGTCTGAAGAATATTTTTGGGTTTTCTGAGACCTACGCGATGATATAACATGCAAGATGAGATGATGACTTTCAGCACTCAACCTTCAAAGGCTATTTTTAGGGTTTGCATGTTGGAATTTTCTACGCATGTTTGGACATTCTTTGTGGGTTTTTCAAAAGCTTCGCAGTGGTGTAACATGCAAACCAGGATCAAGACTTTTTCAGGTTATTCCTTATGGATTTTTCAAGAGCTACGCAGTGATGGGACATGCAAACAGAGTTGGTCACTTTTTCGGGAACTTATTATTTTTAGTAGATCCACTCTGGCAGCCCCCCCCCTCCCCCCAGCACTTCAGTATCACAAACTGACTGACATGCAATAGAAACGGGGTCAAACGGAGGTCATTTGATCGACATGCAAGTCAGATTAGGGTTTCCAACTTCGGGACCCAAAATGAGGGGTCAAATACCAGAATTTTCAAAAATCGATGTATCCCATTGTGATCAGTATCTTTCAAGCTATCCACCGGTAATTTGAAGGCAATCTGAGCACTTACTATTTATAGTAAGTCACTCCAGAAACAGGCTATAAATAGTAAGTCAGTAGCAGGCGCCAGTGTGAACAGGCAAGTCATCCCATGAGGGTCACGTCATTCAAATTTCAAGTCAAATGGAGTTGGGGAAGTCATGAAACTAAGCAGTTACTATAAATAGTAAATCACCTCCAGAAACATGCTATAAATAGCAAGTCAGCATGACATGGCAGTGTGAACAGCTTAATTAGGTCGTGAGGATCCTGTGCTTAAAATTTCAGATCAATCCAAGCTTCAGAGGTATGAAAATCAATGGTCTTACTAAATATAGTAAGTCAGGGGCGAGCAAGTTGAGAAATTTTCTAAGTTTGAACAAATTCCTTCACCCCCTGTCAAATGCGCCCAAGATGAGATTGGCAAAAGGATGGAAAAAGTTTCTAAGGCACAAACTTCCTGCTTGACCCCTCAAATGCGCCATCATCTGGAAGAGGTGATAGAAAAATGTCTAAGGCATGAGTTATTCCTGCTCATACCCCAAAATGCACCCAACTTCAGGAAGGATGAAGAAAACAAATTTAAAAATCTAAGTGTTGGCTTATTCCTGCAGGACCCCCAAAATGCGCCCTCATCTCCAGCATGTGAAGGAAAAATATTCTAAGTGTTAAATCCTCCTGCACCCTCAAAATGCGCCCAAGGAGAGAGAGAGGGTGAGAAAATTTCTAAGGCAAAAGTTAAATCCTCCTCCACCCTTAAAATGCGCCCATGCTAGGTGTGAAGTCAAGACAAGTCTTAAGGTGTTGGAAGTTAATTCCTCAACATGCTAAATGCGCCCAAGTGCACGGTGAAGATGGAAGAAAAAGTTACCAAGGCGTTTGGAAGTTAAATCCTCCTATACATGTCAAATGCACCCAAGTGAACTAGGAAAAGGACAAAAGGGTTGACTTTCTCCTTGACCCTTTGAATGCGCCCATGTTAGAAAGCGAAGTTAGGAAACATAAGCTAAGGCGTTAATTCCTCCCTGGGGTCCTATATGCGCCCAACTTGCCAGGCTATTCGAGATGGATGAAAATATATGCTAAGTGTTAGGAATTCTTCCTCATACCTTCAATTGTGCCATGACTGGAGAATTAATGGAGAAAAAATTTCTAAGGAAAAATTCAAATTTTCCTCCTTGACCCATCAAATGCGCCCATGTTGGTGATGAAACTTGAAATTTTTTCTAAGTGTTGAAATTTATCCTCTAAAAAATACGCCCAGACTTGAGGAGTTGATGAAATTTTATGTGGCGTGGACAAATTAGCAGTGGATATGTCAGAATGTGTTGGCTTCAGGATGATAAAAAAATTGTCAGGGCCAAGCAAGAAAATACGCCCAGAGATGAGGAATGAAGAATAAATTTGATTGAAAATCATTTTTCTAAGGTTAAAATTCAAAAATTAAATGAACCCCTTCGTTTGTAGACACATGAATTTGATGCTTTCTGAAGGGAATTTTCTTCTGGGTACCGGACATCTTCGACGAGGAGATGATTTTTTTTCACGCCTTGTCTAAGACTTTAAGATGCAGATTTTACTCAGGCGCCTGCTTGATGAAATTTTCCAGAGGAAGTAAAATTTTTCTAACGCAGAACAAAATAAATTTTTTCTTAGGCAAGAAGAGAAATAAGGTGCCTGGGCTAAAAGTTGGAGCTGGATACTTAGGTGATTTTTGATGAAATTGTTGGAGGGGGAAATATTCTTCCAAGCCAGAGTGAAGATATGAAAATTTTCTAAGGTAGGTGATGAGGCAGGAGTCTTCTAAATGGGCCCTCAAAAAGGAGAAATTTGTCTAAGGCATGAAGAATGTGAAGCTAAAGTGAAACTCAAATATCAGGATGAAGGCGTCAAGATGGCATGCAAATGTTGAAAAGCTATGAAGAAAGCAAGGTTTGCTAGAAAAGAAATGTTCCAGAGATCAATTAACCCTGGAAATTAGAGCATGAAAATCAAGTAAGTAAAGTGAATTTATATTATGAAGTGTTCTGATGCTCTTCTCCTTGCTTGTTTTGTAGGGTGAACACCAAGGCCAAGGCATGATGACTTGGGGAGAGGAAGTGAGTACTTGGAAGAAATGGCTAAGTGTTGACCTAGTATGCACCCAACTCAGGAAGGCGAATGGCAAAGGAGAATGGGTCGAGTCCAAGATTGGAGAATCTTTCAAGATGAGGATGAAGAAATGATGAAGACCCAGGTGTTAAAGAGTCATCCTCAAGCATTGAAATGCCCTCAAGACTAAGGAAGAAGTTGAAGCCATGATGATCAGACTCATCCAGTTTGTAGTCAAGAAGAACAAGAACAATGCGAACGTGTTTCCAGACAGGAATCTTCTAGAAGATGGTGGACATTAATTGCTCAATTATTACCCGTCTTCTTGGTGGCGGTTTTTAGGGTTAGGGCTTATGTGGCTCAATCTGAGCCCTTCATTTGATTGTAATCTGAGCCATCCATTGGACTAGGCTATCTATAAAAGGGGCATCCCCCCTCATTTGTACCTCATTAGAAGATTAGACAGTAGGAATTAGAGTAGAGATAGGAAGATAGAGAGACAACTTAGAAGTAGCATAGCATAGATCAATAGTGTAGTTTGAAGAAGAAGGAAAGTTTTTCCTTTGAAAGCTTTGTAAGAAATTGTTGTGAACACTCTCATAATAAAAAGGATTTTCATTGATGATGATCTCATCTTTTGTTGTGAGTAGCTAGCAAGGTTTCTTCGTCCTTTTGATTCGAGTAGTAGGTTAAAGTAAAGTAAATTTCATTTCATGCAAGTAGTTAGTAATTGTGGAATGTGGTCTTCAATTTGAGCAAACTTCGTCTATCCATACCACTAGTGGGCTCGCTGATGGTGAGTTCGCCTTGCGTGGTCAACTGGAAACTTATGGACTTAACTTCGATTACGATCTTCATGTTGGTATGCGTTGTTGTGACGTCGTCTTCATTGTTGAATTGTAATCTGAATATCTTTAGTTACTCCCCTTGAAGATTGTACCAGTTCTATGGAGGCTGTCCGAAGTGAGGCAAAACGGAATCTGGTTGAGGCTTGTGAAAATTGATCTCCACGTCCCACGCATAGATTAGTCTATAGCATCTTCTATCCCTGCAACCATTTCAATTCAGTATTTTCTGGTTAGTTTAGGAAACACGAGCTTTATAGACAAACCTTTCGAGTATTCAAATTCCTTTCTCCGCTGTTGAACAATTGTGTAAGGCCCCTTGAAATACCAGCAAATCACATCGAGCCAACTGAGACTATCCACTGCATGAAGGAACCTTGGAGTTGAACACACGAACTCTCTCGCAATCTTAGCGTGCTGGATACTTTGATCAAGAGAGAATAGGGTAGCTATTGGTAACTTTATTCTATGTTGGTGCGGTCACGAAAAACACATCAACAGATCCAATGCTTGCAAACAACATATCTCCCTTTAGGAAGAAACAAATTCAGTGGTGATTGGAGAAGCCATTCCCATAAGCTGGATGAATAGGGAATCCAAATCCAAATGATGTGTGCCTCTGGAAACTGCTCAAGTGTCCACATGTTAGAATGAGATGATGTCAGTCCAAGATCTTGTGAAGACTAACGTAGAACAAGCTCCAGAGACAAATGATGGTGGGCTAATAGTGATGATGTGGCTTTCAAAATAATCTTCCAAATTTGCAATTTGAGACTCCACAAACAAGGATGATATGTTTGTTAGATATGAATTAGAATTAGCTATGTCTGGAAGAAGGAAAATGTCCTACTGCACTAAACCAATAAGGGCCAAGGATGTGGCGATGCCAAGCTGATTAGGAACAACATAAGATGAAGTTTGCGTCTCGATATGAAGAGTGGGAACATGACGACAAGTCTTTGAACAATAAGAATATGCTCAAGTTGCTCTAAGGTATCATCATCAGAGGGTGTACAATCTACATCTGCAAGAGGAATGAGACAATCTGCAAGAGGATCCTTCGAGAATGGAGAGATATGAGGATCTCCATGGATCTCCCAAAGTCGAGTCTAAAGTGTGTGGGGACAAATCAATATTTGATACAACACACATAGTGTCATGATCAACACTAGAACAAATAACTCCTACAACATGATCACTAATAATACCCGATGCAGATCTACTCCTTAGTGTGTTTGGTGTAGGTATGAGTCCATACATATATAAGGCAAAAGATCAAACCACATGAGATGTGTTGGGATGCTGTGTTTCACCTAGACTCAATTATCCTTTTCTAGGATGACCATAGAAGGATGAACAAAAAAACCTATGATACTTCCTCAAATGAAAAAAATAGAAATTGATAACCTCAATGCATATAAAGTAAATCAAATGAAGTCATCTCGTGCAAACATATCCTTTCTAGGGGCCAAGATGTCCAAGTAATTAGGTAGAATGTGAAATCACAAAAAAAAAAGTACCTGTCAGAACCCTGGTGGTTCTCAAATCGAAACCCAACTGAAGTTTTTTGTATTTTTGCAAATTTTGGTTTTTTTGTGATTTTGAGGTTTTTTGACAAAATATTAAATGCTGCGATTTTCTAATAAAATCCCAATAAATTCAAAATAAATCTAAAACTCATGCAGAATACTCAGAAATGCTCAGATAACAGGGGCGCACCAAAATATATATTTTTCAGAGCTTTTAAAATATAAGAATCTGAGTAATAAATGAAATACAATGAATATTTATTGAAGAACCTGGGTGGCGGCTGCAATAAATGCAAGATGGTACGGCCAGCAAAAAGAATGGATCTCCAGTCTCTGAACACAACGCAGGATCTCCAGAAATGCAAGATAAAACCCAACGCCTAGAACTGGGAGCCAGGATCTGAGAACAGGACGATAATCTCTGAAGAAGTAAAGTACGGCCTGCAGGTACAGAAGTACGGCCTGTCTGCAGCAGCAATAATGATGGTACGGACTCCAAGGAAAAGATGCCAGATCACTGATTATATCCCTCTTCTGAAGTCGCCTCAAATGGAAGATGATTTTCTCTGCTTCTCACTGAATAAATAACTCAATAATCTCAACTGTGATCTCTGGATGAAATCACCAAGTGCCAGCTTCAACTGATATTTCACAGCCTCAGTCTGCCTGATCTCTGAAGAGTTTTCGTTCTCCAGAAACGTTCGTCTGCCAGAAACCCTAGGGTTTGCAAACTCCAAAGCTCAGATGCAAGAAGACAAATTAGAATAACATATCATAATGGTTCGATTTGTCCTTGCTGAGAATATATATCCCCTTTGAAAAGTTCGACCCAACTCCTTTAAAATAATCATTTAAATTAAATGATTTAATTCTCACTTTAGAACTTAGGAGAAATAATCAATAATTAATTGGCGTCCTTTTAAGTGAATTATAATTTATTCACTTATCAAATATTAACTCAATATTATAAAGTATAAGAAATACTTTATAATTTGCCAAATTAATTAAATATTTAAATATTTCAATAAAGTGACTTTATTATAAAGTCAAAATATTAAATATTTAATAAATCATTAAATACTCCTTATTTCTCCGTCTGATCAACAAACTGCTGAACTGGGTCGACTCTGAGCTGAATGGCTGAACCAGGTGCCCTGCCTGAAATAGCAGCTTCCCCCTGACCTAACTTTCTAAAAATAGAAAGTTTCTTGAAAATGCTCACTGGAAGATTCTGCGAAGGCCCAACCTGACACAACTGCCAAACTGGAGCTACCAAACACTGAGTAACTGCCCCAGATGCTCCTCTGCACACTCCTGTCAGCCTACGAGGATCGAAATTATAGGCTAACTCCTCGACAAACAGTGTCAGCTAAAACGGGGACATGACAGTCCGCCCTCCCTGAAATTGCTTGTCCACAAGCAATCTCTGCAAATACGGCTGCATTGCACCACCTGGATCCCATGGATAGTACCGGACAATGTTCCTGCTGGCCACAACTGGCTCCTGTAACTCCCACAACAGATCAGCAAGAATAGTATACCATTCCCTATTGACCTCAGTGCGGTCCGGCATAGGATCAAAAAGCTCAGAAGGAGGCAAGTCAAACGACAAGCAACACTTACCCCCTAAAACTGCACGAGATAAACTATCATCCAACATATCAAGCACGTGCATGCTAGAACTGTGCACCTGAAACAAATTGTGTACCTGCGGATCAATCACGAAGCCATATGCACTCTGCACCATATACACACTGTGATACTCCTCCGTGAGCTGAGTCTGAAATCCTAGTGCACTAGTAGGATCCCAAACGCTATCATCACTCTGCTCAAGACCAGGGTCAGGTGAGTTACCCATATCAAACTCAAAGAGCGGATTGTCGTATGAAGATATAACATCTGTCTCAAACAATGGATTGGTCACAAACGGAACCAAACCACTAGGCTGATCCCAAACGACTGTCTCAGAACCCCCAGGGTACTGAGCATAACCATGCCTGGTCTGCACAAAATCCTCCTCTACCTTCTCGCTCTTCCCACTAACGAGAGAGATAGAACGAAGGCTGCCATCTGTAATACCCCTCAACACATATTTCTTGCCCTGTACCTCAAATCTCATCTCCATTTTAGGCAAGTTGAGGGTGAACACACTAATGTCCTGCAGACATCTCATACCCAGCACGAAATCCATCCCACCCAGATTGACTACATAAAAGTCTGCCTGCAACTCATAATCAGTCAGCATGAGAGTGAGATTACAAATCCGTCGAGTGCAAGTGAGTGTATATCCATCTGCCACCCGAACTCTGAATCCAGCGAAATCCTCTGTCTGGAGTCTACATCTGCTGACGAAGCTCTCATCAATGAAATTGTGTGTGGCTCCGGTGTCGAGCATAGCAATACATCGCTGTCCTTCCACTAATCCCCTAAACCTGAATGAGTCATCCCGTACACTAGTAGATAATACCAACGGGGATAAGTTGGCATCGAGCCCAAACTCCGTAGAGGCATTCCCGGCCTCTGCATGTTCTGAAACAACCTGCTGGTCTAAATCGTCAGACTCGTCATCGTCATAATAAACCCACATGGCGCGGTTGGCTCTGCCCTTCGGTCTCAAAGGACAATCGTGCTCCTTGCTGTAGGGTGCTTTGCACCAATAACAAAGTTGTTTCTTCCTGCATTCCTCCTGAGTTGCATCATCAATTCTTGCAACTAGTTTCCTTTTTGGTTCTGCAACTGGTGTATGACTCTCCTCGACAGGCAAGTTATTTGTCTTAGGCGGAAATTGTTTCTTCGGAGCAGCAAGCTCCATACTCCTTGCCTTCTGCATCGCCTCCTGAAGTGTAGGAGGGTCAAAAGCCTTAACCCAACCTCTCATGGGTTTTGTCAAACCCTCAACGAATAGTATGATAAGTCTCCGCTCCGAAATCCCTGTCACCATGACTGCCACTCTCTGAAACTCGCCAATGTATGCATCTAGACTACCCGTCTGTCTGAGCTGAGCCAACTCTCTGAAATACAATTCCGGATCCTTCTTATCGAATCTCTCTATCAGTCTGCTGGTGAACTCCTGATAGGTATTGACTGCATGATGGCCTAACGTATACATGCCGTGGTGCCACCAATCATGTGCTACTCCGTCCAGATGTAAAGTATCAAATTTAATTGCCTCATCCTCCTACATAGGCCTAAGTGACAAGTAATTGTCCAGTTTCTGGACCCAAGACCTCGCTGATGTCTTTTCAGATCCATCAAAATATGGCAATGTAATCTTCCTCACCGCATACTGCAAATCTCTATTCACCTGTGGCTGCTGCTGCTGATGCTGTGGGGGTCTGCGGTCAAATCTACCTCCTCTGGGTTTATAGACATCTATAAACTCATGAAATGTAAGTGCCTGCCGGATCTCAGGCGCTAGTGACATGTACTCACCATGAAATCTCGTCAAGTCTGCCACTGACATGCCATTACGTAATGAAACTCGATGTGTTATTACACGATGCTCGCCCACGGAATTACGAGGTGGAGTCTCCACAGGTAAGAAGTAGAAATTTTGGCACGGCCCTGTCACAGTAGATCGGTGGCAGTTGTCTAGATACGGATGCAATGGCTGATCCACTAGATTACCCCAGTCCGCTCGTCATCCAATCTGAAGATGTAGTGTGGCTGTGTGGGCGTACACTGTCTAATGGTACCAATCAGCTGAGACATCATATCCATCATATTATCGTGCCTCCGTCTAAACTCCTCATCGGTGATATCACCCTCTGCATGCGCCTTCCCTGGATCCCTGCGAGTCTCTGAGGAAGTCTCACGTTCTGCCATTAGGGTTGCAACACTGTTTTCACTGCCGTCAGAACTGGATCTGTGAATACCAAGTACTCCTGATATAGTCTGACCTTCAGGGATAGGTGGACCTGTCCAATCCTCGTCTTTGCCTGTCCCTACACCTTTAATGTAATGAATGGTATCTCTGTTCATGAAAAGGCGCTAAAAAGCTCACTGTATTCTGAAAAAGCACTGAAAAAGCACAGGATGGCAGGAGATCTGTGCTCTGATACCACTGTCAGAACCCTGGTGGTTCTCAAATCGAAACCCAACTGAAGTTTTTTGTATTTTTGCAAATTTTGGTTTTTTTGTGATTTTGAGGTTTTTTGACAAAATATTAAATGCTGCGATTTTCTAATAAAATCCCAATAAATTCAAAATAAATCTAAAACTCATGCAGAATACTCAGAAATGCTCAGATAACAGGGGCGCACCAAAATATATATTTTCCAGAGCTTTTTAAATACAAGAATCTGAGTAATAAATGAAATACAATGAATATTTATTGAAGAACCTGGGTGGCGGCTGCAATAAATGCAAGATGGTACGGCCAGCAAAAGAATGGATCTCCAGTCTCTGAACACAACGCAGGATCTCCAGAAATGCAAGATAAAACCAAGCGCTAGGCGGGGCGAGGATGCGAGAGCGGAGACGATAATCTCTAAAAGAAGTAAAGTCTCACGGCTTACACCGTCTACGGAAGTGCGGCTGTCTGCAGCAGCTAATAATGATGAATGCAGGACTCAAGGAAAGATGCCCGGATCAGCGATTATATCCCTCTTAAAATTAAGCTCAAATGGAAGATGAGGATTTTCTACGCTTCTCCTTTGAATAAATAACTCAATAATCTCAAGCTGTGATCTGGATGAAATCACCACCAAGTGTCACCCGGCTTCAGGCGATATTTCCGCATTACCGATGCACTTTGATCTCTGAAGAGTTTTCGTTCTCCAGAAACGATCGTCTGCCAGAAACCCTAGGGTTTGCAAACTCCAATGCTCAGGGCATGAAAAACAAATTAGAATATCATATCATCATGGTTCGATTTGTCCTTGCTGAGAATATATATCCCCTTTGAAAAGTTCGACCCAACTCCTTTAAAATAATCATTTAAATTAAATGATTTAATTCTCACTTTAGAACTTAGGAGAAATAATCAATAATTAATTGGCGTCCTTTTAAGTGAATTATAATTTATTCACTTATCAAATATTAACTCAATATTATAAAGTATAAGAAATACTTTATAATTTGCCAAATTAATTAAATATTTAAATATTTCAATAAAGTGACTTTATTATAAAGTCAAAATATTAAATATTTAATAAATCATTAAATACTCCTTATTTCTCTGTTTGATCAACAAACTGCTGAACTGGGTCGACTCTGAGCTGAATGGCTGAACCAGGTGCCCTGCCTGAAATAGCAGCTTCCCCCTGACCTAACTTTCTAAAAATAGAAAGTTTCTTGAAAATGCTCACTGGAAGATTCTGCGAAGGCCCAACCTGACACAACTGCCAAACTGGAGCTACCAAACACTGAGTAACTGCCCCAGATGCTCCTCTGCACACTCCTGTCAGCCTACGAGGATCGAAATTATAGGCTAACTCCTCGACAAACAGTGTCAGCTAAAACGGGGACATGACAGTACCTAGGGAAAATTTTGGAAAAAGTGCATGAATAGATTTGAAGAGCTCCAGAATACTTTTACAATGTTGCAAGAATCATGAAAATTGGAGATACAGGTGAAAATTTATGAGATTGGAAGCAAAAGATGATGAATTGACTTTGATTGAGAATAAACTATACCAACAACAAAATCTAATGAAGAGACCTGCACCACTAGAAAGTACGCAAAACTAGCTTTTTGACGATATCTCATTTGCTCAATTTCAACATCGTATGCCCAAGTTATGCCAAAATGGAATAATTGGCTCCTTTAGGGCAAATGGGGTCTAGGAGGGGGCTTGCAAGGTAGAGGACTAATGTTAGTAGAGGATATTCATAAGAATATTCCCTTAACAAAAAATTGCCGTCGATAGACACTTCTAGTGATTGGAATATTTCAAAAAAGGCATTGGTATATTTTGCAAAATCGAGGAATATTTTGCAATCGCCAATTTTTAAAGCCACTAGGAATGCTCACACTATCGGGGAGATTTTCACCTAGAAATTTTTTGGAGTGTTGCTCACCAAAGAAGGGTGCCAAACTATGTTCAAAGGGCTTCCATGGGTGATTTTTCGGTTGGGTGGTGGTAGGAAGTCACCAGTGATTAAAGGTGGCCTTTTGTACACACTTGACAACAATAGGGTACTATGTACCCTACACTACAAAAGACACTTGCTTTTCTAAAAAAATTTTAATGCTTTTATGATGTTTTTTAATTTTTAATTGTAAAAAATTGATAAAAAACTATTTTTTTCCCAACGTATAGCCTCTGACATAGAGAGTGATGTAGGACCTATGCAGGCTATTGGCAACCGCACGTGTTTTGCCTTGAGATGTGTGCAAGGCCTAAATATTTTTCCTTTTTTGCAACTGCTCCAAATTTGACGAATTGACAGGTGTTCATAGGGCTTTTGGGCATTTTTGGATCCAATGGTGATGATCATTCCACTCCAAGTTGGGTCGATTTTTCCCTCAAGGTCGGATCTCTCTAGATTTGGACAAGAAGCTACAAATTTGGTGCTTTGATACATGTTGGAGTTGATAGTGAACCCCACAACTCCCATAAATCATATGTAACCAAAACACCTATCACATTTGAAGAGAAAAAGCCATAGATGTGCTCATGCAACTTTGAGAAGAGAATTGATTCACAAAGGCATCTGATATTAGAAATGCATGTGAATTGATTACAATGTACAAGAATGAATGCTTCTAAAAACAAGAAAACCCTAGATGAGGATTTGATTAGATTATGACAAATATCCTTATCCTATGCAATGAGACAACTCGATCTATAAATAGCTCAATCTAATAATAAAAAACAATTCTTAAGTTTAGCTTAAATAATTAAAGTAAAAGGGGCGTACTAATTAATTAATGATTAATTAATTATTAGGTGATTACCTATTTACTCCAATAGGTTGAGAAGAAGTACTAGTTGAATTCACAAAAGAAGGATCAATTCTAGCATGGGAATGTGAATCCTTGTTAAATGAAGGAATTTCAAAGTTAGAAGAGTCAACCTTACCAGGCCCCTAGGGATGAAGTCTAAGGAGCCCTAATCATCACCATGACATGCATATTCAAAAGAATGAACATCGTCATCAAGAGAGGGTGATGACAATGTATCAGCATTTGGTGTAGAAGAAGCCGCAAAATTTTGAAGAGGATGAAGAGCAAGATTGACATGACCTAACTCAACTTGTTGACAATATTGTAAGGAGTTAGGATCTACTCTTATTGTATGTGCTTTATTATTATATACAAATTTTATAGACCAATGCAAAGTAGATGGGACTAGACCCATGGTATGAATCCACAGTCTACCAAGAAGAAGGTTATATGATAAAGTGCCTAGCATTACATATACTAAGGTAGGTAAGGTAACGAGTCCCAACTAAACATGCAGTATTACTGTACCAAGAGCTTGTTGACCAACATTTGAAGAGCACAAAGATATACTGAGAGGGTGGGTGAGTCAGTATATCAACAAACTTTTACCCTCTTATCTTTTATCAACTTATGCAATATGAAACAATATGATCAAGTTGACACCAACAATTGTATTTTATGTTTTTATATAAGATTACAAAGATTGTAGGCACCAACCTACTTGAATCATCAATTTGTAGTTTAGTAGGCACCAACCTACAAGGAGCACCAACCCCTTAAACTGTTTTAGTAGGCACCAACCTACAAGGAGTACCAACCCCTAATTCTGATTTAGTAGGCACCAACCTACAAGCAGCATCAACTCCTAAAGTTCGTAGGCACCAACCCATTGGAGGTACTAACCCCCACTTGCCAAGCACCAATCTCAGTAAAGATAATAACTGAAAGAATAATGTTCCACCTTCAATGTTGCTTCTTCAACGGGTGATGGACAATTCTGATCTTCACCAAATATGCAATAAACTTGCTCTTGTTTTGCCTTCCAATTTTCTTCACAACTCTCTTCTCAATCTGTTATGAACTCTTCTTCAAAACCTGCTTTTAATCCCTTCAAATCTGTTCCAGTCTGTTTCAATAATCTGCTCCAAAATATGCTTACAAATCTGCTTTAATATGCTTTTAAATCTTCTCCAACTGTGCTTATAATTCTGTTCAAATGTGTCATTTAAACTTGCACTAAGTCTGCAATAATTCTCCTCTTAGATCTGAGATAATCACCTCAAAACATCTTCTCCAAATCTGCTAAATAAAGTCTTCTTCTAGGATCTGCCATAAAGATCTGTCTTTTATCTCAACTTAACTTCTTCTTTGCGGGTTGTCTCTTTAGTGTTTACACAAGATAATTTATCTTCTGATCTGACTCTATATTCTCATTCTCCACTCTCACACTCAACACTCCAAACCTTCATATACAGATCTGAATATGTTTTCTTTAACTTCACTCCCTCATTCGATACACCTTTCCAAATCTGTATTGAATCTGATTTTATATAAATCTCAACCTATCAAACAGTTCAACTCTTGATAAAGGATACAACCATTACAATCTCCTTATATAATCTGCAAATAATCTTCTTAGACTTGGCTTTTCATTTGCTTGGTGTATGTGATATACTTCTATGTCTTTCACACCAAACTTACTTCAGAGATCTTCTTTCATTTCCATGTACTCTACACACATCTCATTTTTCTTAGAATAAATCTGATCTGCACTTCATAGTGCTGCACTTTCTCCTCTCTATACTCAGAAAATCTTCATTTGATACTTTCTTTCCCACTGCCTTCTAATTTGAATGAATTGAACCACTTAATTTATGAAGTAAAAATTGCACCATTTGGATTAGATGTGTTTCTTCATGAACTCGTGTCTTTGTTATTATTGAAGGATCGCAACTTTATATCTAATCACCTCTCCATGTAATAATTAACTTTGTTTGGGTAAATCTGAAGTTATAAACATAAATCGCACCACTTCATTTATAAACATAAGTCACACCATTTCATGTGTTTTGTTTTAGCTTTCTTTTTGGTGATGAGTCGCATCTCTTTCCTTTGCATCACTCCACTTTAATTCTTCTTGTTAGAATAATCTCACCTTTTGTTTATTTAAAATGTTTCTTAAATGAATCACATCTCTTTAATAGTGCGATCTTCTTTTACTTGACAGACAGATTAAATTAAGATCGATTTAGCTTGATTGATTACATTGTAAGTAGCAATTTGGTCTTGTTTTATTCTTGTTCTTCTTCATCGACATTGTCTTAATGATTGCACACTTTTTCTTCTTCATGCACATCCTTCGCTAGTTTCCTGTACATGTATTACTTTTTGACAAAGTCGATGCATTGATTTGTTATTGCGTTTATTCTTATTTTCACATTATCTGATATCCATTGATGACGTGACCAGTATCTTTCCATCAAAGTCCTCAAGTAAATTCATGGCATTAGTTTGATTTCTTATGTCCTTCAATCACCACTGTCAATGCTAACATAGTCTCATTAATTCAGGTCTTTCACTGGTTCTGCATGGATTTCAGTATGATCTTCAACAATAATGGATCGAGAATTTCTTCTCAAAAACTTATCATCAACCTTCAATGGATCATGCTTCATGCCACTTTGACATCAATGATGATTTGTCTATGACATTGTTTTCTTTACGTACTTGACATCAATGAAAACATTCCAACAACATTATCAAACCCATAGTTGATGATGCATGCAGGTACTCCCTCTTGCCCAAACACATCCACTTCCACACACAAATTACATAGGCAACTCTCTGCCCACAAAATTAAACATCATCCAAACAAAGATTGCAACAAGATTCTTATTTTATTCAATTGAATTCATTACATCAACAAGCTGAAACAAAATCACCATCACATTTCAAGTTGTATCTACAACCTTCCTCTGTTCTGTCACGAGCTGCACATTATTCCTTATTTTAAAGGGACCAACAAGTCCTTTCTTTCAAACTTTCAATAATTAAATAAAAATCAAGCACAAAGTTTGAACTGCAAGAATTTGAAGAAAACTAGTCTTCAAATTTCATTACAAAATTCTCCAGTTATTGGAAAATTACAAATAAATCTGGAACTACAAAGCTATGCAGCCTTATGGCTGATGCAAACCTCAACAAATTTGAATTATATCAGTTTTAAAACAGCAAGCTACAGCAAGTAAAACCGATCACAACATCACTGGTCTTCTCCAAAGCAATCTTGCCTGCAAAACTCCACTCTGCCGAAGACCCCTCTCCAATTCTTCATGCTACATACATAAACACTTCCAACTGCAGCAATACCTCTGGAATTCACAAACCATGGATAGAAGAGCACTCCCAAAATCCCACGCCTAGCCTTCCAGCTTCCACATTCGCCAAGAATATTTACCAATGACTCCTCAATTCTAGGCTTGGAAGAAAAGAATTAAAGAAGGAAATAAAGATTTTTTTTTTATGCTTT
>VDFB02360024.1:0-23378 GCA_007258455.2 Sequoia sempervirens
CTAAGGTGGATCACTCCTTTCTTCGAAGGCCATACACTTATGATTGGGTCAAGTGTTATTTTCTTTAAAAAATTCCTATTGCCTTTTTCATAGGTTAATTATCATTTTATTAGATGGGTTATGAAGCACTTATTTCAAACAAATATCTTTATGAAATAACTATATTGGAATGAAATTAAATATTATTTGTATTTCAATGTAAAAACTATAAAGAATGGAAAGAATTCTTTCAACACCTAAACTATTATGTAGTAGTCAATTAAAATAGAAAAATTTACTGTATATTAGCTAGGATACACAACTAAGAAAATGATCTAAAGTTACTTATTTATCCTAGAGGAACTAAGTATATAGTATACAAAGAAAACCAACAAACCCACAACCACCCCTATTTTGAAGGAGTTTAGTTTTCTCCCCTTCCTGATCTCGCTAATATTGTCTGATTATTTTAAAGAGATGAAGGGTCATAACACAACTTTATTCAACCCAGTAAATAGCTTGGTAAATGAAACTTGAAAAAAGTAACAATTTAACAATTGCTACATTTTTAATTTCATGTTGAATGAAGAGTGCTGACAATAATCTACTTATAGTTTAATAAAACACTATTTTTATAAGAACGCTTGACATTAGAAAGATAAGTGTTACTTATAGTTTAATAAAACACTATTATAGTTTTACCAACATATACTATTGTATGCTTGCATGGATTGTTAGTTAATATATGGGGAGATAAAGAGAGATGGAGATATATGGGAAGAGAAAGGAAGAGAGGTGGAGATAGAGAGCCGATGGATAGGGGGGATAGGGAGGGAGAGATGGTGAGAGATGGAGAGGGGGAGATAGAGAGGGGGAGGGAGAGAAAGGGATATAGATAGAAAGAGATAGAGAGAGGAGTGAGAGGGAGATAAAAAGAGAAATAGAGATAGAGATATAGAGTAGGAGAGATGGAGGGAGAGATGGAGTGAATGAGAGAGGGAGGAGAAATAGCTCAATAGATAGAGGGGGGAAGAGGTGGGAGTGACATAGATAGTGGGAGACATAGATATATAGAGAGCGATAGGGAGAGATATATCAATCACCCTCCCTATATCTCTATCTATTCATCATTATCTCTTTATCTCTCTACCCCTCTCTATCTCTTTGTCTCCCTTTCTATTTGTATGTCATTATCTCCCTCTCTCTCTATATTTTCTTCCCTATATTTATCTTTGTCTCCTTAAGTGTGCAATGGGTACATTGAAGAGGTCTTAAAGGAGAACTATCATATCTTTAATCAAATGGCATGCTACCTTGAGCATAACTCCCCAAGGACACATGCCATCCTTAGATTGTTGACATGAAACAACCAATCAAAATTTAGTTTCTCTCTCTCATATTAATATATATTACTATTATATTAAATATATATTATATTAATTATATTTTGTATTATATAAAAATATACTTATTATTAATTAGTAATTATAATAATTTTATATGTATTTAATAATTTTTGTTAAAGAATATAATATATATAATTATAATAAGTTTGAATAATTATATTATTTATTATGTAAAATATAGCTAATATATACTTAAGCTGTATTGTAGAATATTAAAATATACCTAAAATGGGTGCAAAATTTTTGAACTTAAATTAACATACTATGAGCCCTACTTGAGAACCAAGGTTGTGGCTTTTCAAGTTGGAGAGTGAAATGTTATCTGACCTTGATGAAGAGTTTGGGTGGTGAGAAATATTCAGTAGAACTTTGAGGAAGAGTTTGGAGTAGTGAAACAAAGGTCAATGTGGGTGCAAAGGAAGGGTTTAGATGAGTAGAAGACAAGGTCAGTATAGGGTCATCTTTGAAGAGTTTGGAGTTAAAAAATATAAGGTGTCACCATTGCAAGGCAGAAAGTTTGGAGGGTGAGAAAACAAGGTCAATAATGGCATGGGAAAGAGTTTGGAGGAATTGAAAACAAGGTCAATACCAGCACCAAGGAAGAGTTTGGAGTTAAAGGCAGACAATGCCATTTTGACAAAGAGTTTGGAGGAGTGAAAGCAAGGTCAATATCAGTGCCGAGGAAGATTTTGGAGGAGTGAAAACAAGGTCAATACCAACGCCGAGGACGAGTTTGAGGGAACTCAGGGAAAATCGACAACCAAGGGGAAATGAGTACTATAAGTTTGGCACCCCCATTCTCTTTAACCTTCAATTTTCATGCCTAGTTTCCAAAGATCCTCTCGTACATTGGCACCTCCATTCTCGTAAAATGATATAATATAACACAAAAAAAATAGCTTAGTCTTTCACATTTTTATCCACCAGCCTCAAGTCTTGGAAAAACTTCCATAATCTACCCACATCTTGGTTGAGGTTTAGGATTTCATCACACATAGCCTTCATCGCATGAGTTTGAAGCAATTGTAGACTTAGCCCAAGTATATGCTAGGCTAAGGTAGATCTAATGAATGGAAATAAAGGCATACAATTCTTCTTTAATACTTCAACCAAAAACATATGCAAGGTGTTGGTTGTTTTTATGGTAAGCAGGTTGATCTTTTAATCCACCTATGGAATTGCCAATTCCAATAAAGGGAAGCTCTTAGAACTTGGACCAACTGACGAGGATTTGAAAGACCTCCTACACTTTGAGCTCTACAAGACCTGGGAGGGTGATCCCTTAATACGTTTACAACCTCTGCACCATCATCATATACAACATTAACAACAACAGATAATCTCATTTAATAGCTCAACATAATACAGGATAATACCAAATACAATTGGTTGTTTATCAATAATATCCAACTATTTGGAGCATCCGATAACTACAACAACATTCCACAGTAGAAGGTGTTCATTGATTTGCAGAATTTTAGCAAGCTCTAGGTAGAGCAAACCAAATCTTGGAACCATTCTAAATAATTACAAGTTAGATGGAGTGCATATATCCATTGGGAGGAGTCAGAGTTACTAAGCATCTAAGGGTTTATGACAAATTTAACACATAACATATAAGATCCTTGATAAAATTGCTTTATAATCTCATCAATATGTATTCTAACCCAATACTACTTATCAAATCTGTATAGGCATATCCACCTACAATCCCATTCAAGCATTTTAATTAATTCCTTGAATTAAACCTAAAACAAGAATCATACATACCACAATAGTGAGATGAACGAAACAACCCTTGATCATTTTATTCAAAATTCAGATATGCTTGTACAATGGAGAGACATGAGTTTGAATTAATCATATCAATTCAAATGCCAGTACTGTCATAAAACATCAACTCCCCATGAATTCAAAACCTACTACAGAATGACTCAAAACCTAAATTGCATTTTCCCTAAAACCATTAGAATTTACAATTTGCTCTGCAACTGTCTAGACTTCATTAAAACCATCTAGTTACCTGCTTACTTCTGGCCTTGAAATCCTTCTTGAAAGAAGACGAAAAACATCAAGCTAGAAAACACATGTACGTCATTGATTGGACCACCTTGTGATATTCCAAAAATTTGTTACAATAACAATCTCCCCATAGAATCTTCTTGTTCATCATGCCCGCTAAGAATGGTTGATGCAGCAACAAAAAACTTCAAGAATTCTGCACCTAGACTATCACCAAAAGCAAAACTGGAATCTATTGTCACTGTAATAGCTGATTTGTCAACCGTTAGCAGCCTACTCCTTTTCACTCTTCCTCGGTTAAATATACATTTACACATTTCTGGTACTCTTCATCAATTGGCCAATCAAAATTGATCACCTCATTCACCTTGACACTATAAGGTTTTTACTTAACTACCACCTGATTCGCTTCTCTTTCAAAAGACTCCAAGAATGAGCTGGTGCTAATGATTTTGTCCATACAGCTCACCAACAAATCATAATCCGAGTTACCCTATTTTTGAGGGTTTTGTAGTCAAAACATGATATAAAGGGCTCTTACACTTTTTGCTTGATTCGCATGGCTTGTGTAAGAGGCCCCATGGATACTATTGTAATTGTAGGATGCATGAATAGGGTGTAGGATGAGAAATAAAGAAGGCATAACTATTTTCCTCAATAGTTTTATGAAGAAAAGGATGTGAAATGAGAGGTTTCAAGCCTAAGTTTCAACAAAACATGTGTGGGAGATCTGATTTTATGAATTTTTATCCATGTGCAGACCTAATGGGTTGTTTCTAAACACTAAATATAAATGATATACATACACACACACACATATGTATGTATGTATGTATATATGTATGTATGTATATGTATTTTTAAATGTAAACGTAAATGCAATTACTGGATGCTCTCCTAGAGCAATAAATGCAACATATCATTAAAGAAATCTATATCTATGTATATAAATGTGTATTTCTAGATGCAAGTGTAAATTAAAAGAGCATATGGTTTTGTAGTGTTATAGATACAATATATCCATAAATTAATGTAATTTAAATTCTAAATTCTTCAACACATATAATATGAAATCGATCAAACTATTAAACTACATGAGAAATAAATGAAAATAGTAAATGCATATGTATGTGTATTTGTAAAATGTAAGTGTAAAATAAATAAGAATATTGAAAATTATAAAGTACGGGAAAGGTCTCCCTTCTTGGTAGTGATAACCTCCTCCACACAACCCTTAAAATTATGAAATGAGATATAATCTTTGAAGAACTCAAAGTTGATTCTCTCCTACTTGATGCAATTATTCATTTTATCCTTACAAACATTTATAGTGATTACTAGAGGCACATAGACCAATTCTTCATAATAGAAGAATTTGATCATACTTTTCCAATGATGGCATTATGAGAAAACAATAGGTTAAATGAATAATTCCTAGCTAATTTCTTTAAATAATGTCCAACCGTATAAGAGAAGACTGCTACTATGTGTACTTGGATACCATGGAGAAAGGCTAGTCTTTGGGATCTTTCATCAATCATCCTACCTTAAAACATACCAAAAGTCTCCTAGCAATTAGACATAGGAAGATTTAATATGACTTAAAAAAAAATTATTGCCAAAGTGTAAACTTATGATGAATTAACCAAGCCTAGTACACACTCCCTCCCCATTAACCACTTAAACATATGGAAATTAAATGTAAATTTGCTGCTATTTTTAGCAATGTAGGTGTCCAATAAACCACTTGGTGGTGTTTCCCTTCAAGTTTATTTACTTGAATGAAGAGAAAAAGTCCTTTGATTACAATTAGAGAATACATTTGAGATCTTGGTTGTGTAACTGGTGGACCATAGTCACATTTAACACTTGTTACAAAGTTTGGGAGTTAAAATGTTAAGTATATTTGATTTGTGATGGACACATTTGGACGGTAGTAACAACAGCTTGCAATCTATCAAGACTTCATTACCTTATAAGCTGTGAAATTCTAGCGATGAAATGATAGATTAATCATAATGTCACCTTTGGATCACATCACTGTGAAAGAACTTCATCCAACATCCTTATGAGTGCAGGTAACACCAAATAGGTATTTTTCAGTTCTATCTTCCTCAAGTGAGGGAAATTCAGGAAGAGAAGAGGAAAGCGAGACATGTAGTATGTCTAAAAGAGGGAGATCAACTAGAGGTCAGAAGATTAGAAGAAAATTTCGTAAATGCATGGAATTTTTTCTTACTGAAGGGGGGTCATGTTCTTATGATGATGAAAGCATAGGCGACATGGAGGTGCCCTTGAGGTAAAAACATCTAAAGAAACAATGGGTACCCAAGGAACTTCCTCCAATAAACACTGATTTTTGTGTCAATGAGAGGATATATCACATAGCACCATCATCATTTCATGGTTTGGGCCTATTTTTCATTGACAGCATAAAGGTCTGTTACAAAAAAGTTATTGAAATGATGGAGTATGTTGGACGTTGTTACAGTTACAAAGATTGGATGCAACTGGTTTGATATACACAAAGTATGTGTAGGTATGCACTGTCAGCAAATTATATACAACTAAAAGATAAGGATCAAAATAAAGGAGTGGCTATGTACATTGATGGAAGGCCAAAGGCATTAGGGAATATTGCAGGGTTTATAAATAGTACATGACCTGGGTCAACAAATAAGCAACCCAATTTCATATTCGAGGTGCGTGAGGGAAACCGTGTATTCGTATATGTGATAAAATAAATAATTGTAGAGGAAGAGTTGCTAATTGATTACAATTTGAATCGCTTAGTTGCAAACACAGTTACTATGGGGGTGGTACATACTATGTACCATTTTACCCAACCTCCAATTAATGACTCCAATATACCATTTTATTCTTATATTATTTTTTGTAAGTCTATTGGTTTCATTTCGGTAATATTTTTTTATATTTAATTTTTGTCATAGGGGGACATTGATTCTACGAAGAAGGCTCTAGCCCAGAGATCAGATCACAATGTACCTTTAGGTGCTTATACCCAATAGGTTTACCTCATTGTAATTGTACAAATTAGATACAAGCAAAATGTTTTATTATTATGTTTTTTTCATAAGATTTTTGGGTTAATTTCAATAATGTTTTTAATATTCTTGTTGCAGTCAACTAATCAGGGAAAGGCAACAACAGTAGAGGAGAGCATCCATTGTGAGGTGCAATCAATATTTTTTGATGATGACATCACTTATTCAACAAACCCTCTCGATATGATAAAGAAGATCCAAAAAAATGCAATGAAGAAATGGTTAAGTTGATGTTAATAGTGCCTCAAATAGATGAGATAAGAGAGAAGGTTAAAATATTGACTGAGAGATTACAAAACTTGCAAGTAAGCTATCATAAATTCTTTAATTATAACATAAGTTCATTCATGGTTTTATATTTTGTACTCTTTTATGTCATGAACTAAAATGTGTGTTTTTTTATAGGGTTATTTGCCTCCTCATGATGCTCCTGGCCATGATCAGGTTACTGCAAGTGTTGCACAAGGAGTAGGGATTCGTACAAATGTCCATCTTGATCTTCCTAGGCATACATCACATCATCTGACCCCATCATCCATTTCTATATTGTTGTCTTAAGCGTCGACAACACATACCATGTAGGCATCCATTAATGCACCCTCTGACAGCGAACACATGCCAGAACATGTGTCAGGACATGTACCTGGGGATGCAAAGGCCACTAGTACTGTTGATGTTTTAGCATCATTTCTTGGATCTTCCCCTATTACTAATATGGGAATATTTCTGGTCACACTTGTGGTGACCGAGGATTTCGTTCCCATAAAGATAGAGAAGGGCCCACGTAATTTAAATTTTTTTAATTATTATTATATATAATCCAATTGAAATTTACTTATTGATCACTCCTTTTAGACTATTGATCCCATGATCATTTTACAGGAAATGATTTTTTTTATAAACATCTAAGTGATATTATATTGGAGTTCTTTGGGCCCACCATACGTACATGGTGGAATGCCCAAAATCAAGATTTAAAAGATGAGCTCATTAACCATTTAGTTGTGTTGTTCAATGATAAAAAATTCAACCAAACCAAGGTCCTTAAGAAAGCTGGAACCTATCTAAAGTATGCAAGGGACTAATATAGGTCACATTTAGAGAAGAACAAAAACTACGAGTGTCCCCCAATGATTCCAGAGAGGGAGTGGAAGGAACTGGTGTCAGATGGAAAGGAGAAGGATGAAAAGAAAAAAAGGAAAGACACCACTGGGCCAAGCAAGGTATGTGATACTATCAACAATGTAATTATATATTGATTACTCTTTCTTTTTACATAATCTAATATATTTTAAACTTATCATAGGCTGCCTAACACATCGAAGGCAACAAAGGCAAGACTAGGAAAACATGGGCAACACAAACTTGGCTCTGGTGGATATATGAAATTAGCCACATGAATTGTAAGCATCAATAAATGAAATATAGTATTCAAATAATAAATTGAAAACAATTTTGGTTTTATCACACCATAGAAGAAAAAATCATGATCTTATGCAAAAATGTAGGGTTCTAAATTCAATAGAGTTCCCACAAAAGATAACCTGAAGATTTCCTTCCAACAAGGATATGGAGCTATGGATGAACTCCTAAGAGTCTTGACTGGGCAAACACAACCTTCCACTACATCTAACATGCAGGTAAATAAACTCAATAAAGTTTATTTAAAATTGAATACTTGTACAATCTATTCAATATTAATTTCCACCATAAAGTGATTGTACATGCCTATTTTTTTTAAACATTCAAGCAATGATAATACTGCACGACATTGGAATGTAGCCTAGTGAGGGTGGAGCACAACCTACAGATGAAGGTCATGGTGTGCATCCCGATACTTTAGAGCATGTAAAGCATGATCAACATGTTGAGCATGATTAGGCTAGAGAAGATCAGGAACATGATGTGGCCCCATCAAGTAAAAAGGACCACTCTAAAGTTCTTTTAAACATATTTAATTGCAATTGATGTATTAATTAATGTAACCTTTCATGTTTCAACTTTAGAGAATGTAGAGCGTGATCAACATGTTGAGCATGACCAGGCTAGAGAAGATCAGGAACATGATGTGGCCCCATCAGGTAAAGAGTACCACTCTCATGTTCTCCTAAACTTATTTAATTTCAATTGGTGTATTAATTAATGTAACCTTTCGTATTTCAACTACAAATCAAAATTTAGAGGGTGTTTAGAATGTTGAGCATGAGTCTATAACAAAAGTTCAGGAACATGATGTGGACCCATTAGGTAAAGAGAACCACTCTAATGTTCTTTTAATTAATGAAATACTTGTAACAATAATAATTAAACATATCAGTTTAACATTTCTTTCTTATTGCAGTAGACCCCCTTGCAACGGTGTCCACGTCATGAGCAGATGACTATGCATACATTAAGATCATGAGCAGAGGGAAGAACAACTAAAGGGGGGATGTATATTGATTTAGATAATGATACTCCACTTCAAATTTTTGTAGCTTTAAAAAAGAAAAAGAAAAAAAAGTGATTGTGATCATATCATGGCAACCATATATTTGATAATATGTAAAAACTGAAAGAATGAATATTATATGTTAATGAATGAATGCGAATATGTTAATTAATGAATGTTATATGTTAATGAATGAATGTTATACGTTATTAATAGATGACTAAATGATTAATGTTATAAGATTGGGTATGGGGAATTGAGAGTGATGTGAGGGGGGGGGGAATGAGCTTCCACCATCACATGGTTGGCCCTATTAAGTGGAGAATATTAAACTATTCTTCAAACAAAGAGAGGCTCAATAAGGTAATGAACTTTTCAATATAATAAATGCATCGTTTGAAGCATCAAACAAATATGCAAAGATGAAAGAAAGTGCTAATTTTTCACTATGGTGGTAGAAAAATGATTCTTTATACCCTGAATCCATGCTCTGCATTATAATTTGAAGTTGTTTCCATTCCAATCTTCTAAGTTTAGTTTTTTTGTATGGATTTGTATGAATACCACATTGTGTTGTGTGTGGATTTTCTTTCAAAGCTCTGTTTCTTCTATTTTTAGTGGTGACATAACTCTAAAATTTGACTTTTGTGCATAACAAGTTAGTAGAGAAATTGACAGCTTTGAAGGGTTTGGAGGCTCGATTGAGATAGATACACGAATATTTGGATCTTGTTGTTGATTGGAGGCTTTGACTTAAGCATGAAATTTTTTACCATTTGTAGGTATGCAAAAGTTTCTCTACTTACATTCATTCTTGATCATAAATGTTGTAAATGATATTAATGCTTCAAACTTAAGATTTGTTTCATTGTTATGATTATCAAAATGTTATACTTTGCTATACAATCAAGAATTCTCTTGTCCCCTATCCTTTGCTCTCTCCCCCCTCCTTTTAAGAATTTTCTTTGTCATAAAAGATTCACATTTCTATCTCATTTACACAAATTTATCTAAAGCGCTAGGAGTGAATAAAGATATGTAAAAGATGATGGATTATGTCTAAACAAAAACTTTCCATCTTATAGCTAATTAAATCCTTAATATTTGAATAGTTTAGAGCTAGAATAATTCTTGCATATGCATGTGTCGCAGTAAGGGAGCCTATGTGAAGATTGAAATTTAAAACATCACTTTGCTATTTTTTCATTAGGCAGTGAAATAATATTTTGAGTAATACAAACCTACACACACATTGATATTTTTCAGCATTGCATTGAAGAATTTTTTTTCTCTTATACCTACCCTCGGCTAGACATGGAGGTATATAATATTGGTTTCTGGGTTTATTCTATAAGTAGTTAATTTCATAAAGGAAGACTAAAATCTTCTTAATGTCCTATGTCAGGTGTGAAAGCATATGAATCACTTGCTGAAGGCACCATTTTGTATTCATCCAAAAACTAGTTTGTTCTTTTTTTTTATGTTTCTTGCATGCATTTTTTTTAGGCTCTAGAGATGTAGCTCAGCTCTTTCCTTCGCACTTTTCATCTATTTTGATGATTACAGTAGATTGTCCTCATAATTTTTTATGTAGATCTGTTTGTAACCTTATTTTCTACCAATCAATTTGCAAGCCACTCATAGATTAAGGACCATTTCACTAACTTGTAGTGATCCATTACTTCATATGTTGCAGGTTGTGTCTGTGTGCCAATAAATACTGATGATTGCAAGAACTTTAATCCTACAAGTGTACCCAATCTTTCTCAAATAAAAGTCTTACCTTATTTTATAGTACTTTAAATGGTTAATTGAAGGTGATTCTTTAGATCTAGGATAGTTGAACCATGGATTAAAATATGGTATTAGATGGATAGTATAATGATAAAAATGAGGTCCATTGAACACAAATTACGAGTATAATTTATTGGAATATCAATAGTGTTACAATTATAATTATTTCTCCTTTACCTACCTCTGCATTAATGAAAAAGATAGGAGATATTGGAAGTTCATTACATGTCTCATGTGGGTATGTGCAGGATCATGATGGGCCAAAAAGTGGCAATATTATGGGTATTTGTAGGGTATGTGGTGGCTGACTTTTTACCCAAAATTGATGAAACGAAAAGGGTTTTAGAGGAGATTCTCAGCTTTCCACCAATATAAATTATGCTTTAATTTGAATGTAATAAATAATTATTATTGATTTTCTATTGAATTATGACTAAATTCCTAATCGATGGGCTAATTGAAAAACATCTATAACTTTCAAATAGTATCATTTTTGAATCCAAAACATGTGTCACATTCTATGATTCACATACTATAGGATTAAAAAGAAAAATTAAATTTCATGAAGTTTGACCAAGTTAAGGTGGAGACATACAAGTTTTATTTTTTAAAACTTGTAATAAAAATCATAATTAATTATTTACTTGGAAAAATTACAAAAAATATGAATCACATCTGAACATGAGTCCTCTATTTATATATAAAATATTATAAAATAATATTATAATTTTATTATGGTTAGGGTGGTCAGACAGACACCTACTTCTTATTTTTCCCTGAAATTTAAGTACTACTGCATTGAAATTTCAAATTTTCATAAAATAGATTATAGTTTTTTAAATAAACCTAGTATTTTAAAACTAACTAATTTTCTACAAATTCTATTCTTACATATTTTTGAAATAATATAGATAACTTATTCAAATTTTTACGTCAAGTTGCCTAACACTGATTTTTTTGATATTTTTGCCACTTAAGGGCCTATTTTTTCCATGATGATCCTGCACATACCCATGTATGTGTTAGTATTTTAATTTTGTTTAAGTTGTTCAAGAGCATGATTAGGTCAACAATATGTTCTACAAGCTCTGTTCTCTTGACACTACCCAACATTTTCCCTACACATTTTCTCTTCAATCCAGATGTTTCTTAACTCCTTCCCTTGTTAGCCCTTGGTTGTTCTCAAGTGTAATGCTTTCTCTATACATCTTGCAATCTGTATGTATGATCAGTGATCTCAAGTGTAATGTTTTTTCTATGCATCTATGCATCTTGCAGTTTGTATGTATGATCAATCATCAGTCTCCACGATGGTACATTTCAATGATTTTTTTTTTAAAATTGCATTGTTTCATCGTAATTTCAATGAAAACCACCAATGAATCACCAAAAAGGTCTGACGAAGTTGCTATAGCTATGATGAAGGCTTCATCGTAACTCCTTGCCCATTTCATTGCAATTTCAATGAACTTTTGCTATTTTTTTGATGCTACTCCTTGCCCATTTCGTCACAATTTCAATGAACTTTTGTTGTTGTTTCGACACTACTCCTTGCCCATTTCGTCAAAATGGTAAGGAAATTCTTGGGTTGTTTCAACACTACTCCTTCCCCATTTCATCAAAATTGTGACAAACTTCTGGTGTTGTTTCAACGCTACTCTTTGGCTATTTTTGTCGAAATGGTGATGAACTTCTAGTGTTGTTTTGATGCTACTCCTTCCCCATTTCGTTAAAATTGCAACAAACTTCTAGTGTTGTTTCGACGCTACTCCTTTCTGATTTCGTTGAAATTGCGATGAACTTCTGGTGTTGTTTCGACGCTACTCCTTGCCCATTTCATCAAAATGGTGATGAACTTCTAGTGTGATTTGTTAGTGGATATACGGAGCTTTCATCGATATTACGACGAACATTCAAGTCATTTTATGATGCTAGCGACTGATGAATCTATGCCGTTATTTCAACGTTTAATTCGTCATCATCCTTTTGACAAAAAAATAGTGACGAATTTTTTTTCGTCATTTCATCACTTTTTCGATAAATATTTGTCAAATGACTGACGAACATCTGTCAGAAAATGGGGTCAAATTCAATAGTGTTTGAGTATCTCAGAGGAATGTTAGGGGTAATTACCCCTCCTAATAAGAACTAAAAGATGCATTTTCTTGCATCAATTTGTGAACTTCATTACTATATTCTGATTTAGATTAATGTTTCCTCGGCTACTACTCAGGGGTAGTAGTTAGATGTATAGATATGTGGTTCAGAAAATGTATATGGAAAGGTCATTGTTACCTTTTCCATTGATGTCAAAGGGGGAGAAGTGCATTGTGAAAAATATTTCTAAGGAGAAGAGCCTTGTGGGGAGAAGTGCAATTGAGAAGAAGAAGTCAGTGTGTTAGGTTGATGATATTTTTCACATCATGTGTTTTCATCAATGCCAAAGGGGGAGATTTTTAGATATTGTGGATATGGTTGCTGATATGTGGTTGTCATTAATGTCAACACTATTAGCATTAGGTATATCAGTTGTTGTATATGTCAAGGATATTGAGAAAATTGTAAGAGAAAGTGTTCTAGGTTCCCAATGGAACTATGCAGGTCATGAAGGTGTCTTGTTCTGCAAGTTGAAGATTAGTTGGTGTGGATTAAAGGGTCTATTTCTCAATGTTTCTAGATCATCTACCAAAAGTTTTAGAGGTCTACGTGAAGTTTTGATTGTGTTGTGGTTTGACATTATTTTTGTGGTCTCTATCAGTGTTCCTGAATGAATATTGTGTTATTTTGGTAATCTCAATTGTTGTGGATGCTTCTCTATTGTTTCTTGGTGTTTTTTATGTCTCTAGATCATTCTCTATCTTTTTGGTATGTCCACATTACTCAGAGAGATCGTAGTTGAAGATATTTTCCTGCGCATGTTCGGTTTTTTATGTTCCTGGCCGACATGTTGGTGGTAGCGTGTTGTGGGTCTTCGGGGTGAAGTTAATTAAAGTATTTTTGTATTGGAGATGTTAATTTGGGTTTCCACTATGTTGTGACTGACCTCCATGGATTTCCATTGGAAATTTATTTGTGAATTTGGGCCGACATTGAAAATATGTCTTAATTTCCTAGGTGACTAGGTCGTGATGAAATCTCATATTGCAGAAATATAAGAGCGATTGGTTGAGAAAAGTCAGTGTGTGCATAATTGTAAGTGTATACCAGGAAAGTGTAAATGTTCCAATAGTTTTTCTATCATTCAATTGTAGAGTAGAGAGTGAAGAAGTTTGAGCGAAGTGTGAAGAAGGTTTTTTGAGCTTAATTGGAACTATAATCAGGCTTGTGTAGAAGCTATTCTTTCAGTTCATACTTTGTGAATCTAATCCATATTTCTGTATTATTGGATAGTGATTCCTCTTTTGTATTTGAGAAATGAGCTTTAGGCATTATGCCTAAATGCATGTGCATTCCCCTTGTTATCTCTCATTATAATTTTAACAGAGTATAATCTTGTGGACTAACATCCACCATGGTTTTTCCCCTACTAGGGTTTCCACGTAAAAAAAATCTTGGTGTTATTTGTCTCTCTGATGTGTTAATTTCTTGTAGTTAATTTATTATTCATCAAATTTGAGATTAAGTTGAGTAAAGTAAGAAAAGTTTAAGTTTTTGTCACAACTAATTCACACCCCCTCTTAGTTGTGTGTCCTTGTTTTTCCAACAGCTAAAGAGTTCAAGAAGGTTAAAATCAATATGTTTTCTTTTGAACTATTGAAGGTTCCTGTAGTTCAACACACCTTCTTTAGGGTGATTAATGGGACCCCTTCCTCTAAATAAACACTAGAAACACCAACTAAGAAGGTCTCTTTCGAAGAGCCCTCACATGAGCCTATAATTCAAGAGATCATAGGTAAAAGGAAAGATGTCCCTACCAATCAACAAACCATAAAAGAATCTGCTAAGGAGCAAGGTCAGGGGCAAGTCAACAAAAAGAAAAATGAAAAGGACAAAGGTCAAATGGCTCAGGCTGACACACCTATGGGACTTTTCTAGGGAAGGTTTGAAATGCCTCCCTTCCTCACCACTATCAAGATATTTAGGAAAACCTACATAATTTTTTGACTGATTCAGCAGCATTAGCCAATGTTATGCCTTTGGCTATATGTAAGGCTCTTGGGATTATACCCACACCTTCAAGAAGAAAAGTAACTTAGTTGGATAAAATGGAGGTGAACATCATTGGAAAAATCAATTGTATTACCATGCAAATTGCTACTGATCCAAGGGTATATTAGGTTATTGACATCTTGGTTGTAGATATTCCTAACACATATGGAATAATCCTAGGACAAGACTTCACCCGAGCATTAAATGAGTATGCAACAACTAATTTCTCTCACATGTGGTTGCCATGGAAGGTACTACCAAAATAGATCCACATACATTGAGAGCCATGCATGAAGTTTATGATCACGCATTATAACAATACCAATGAAGTGTTGTTTGTTGAAACTGAGTTGGGAAATTATTCTCCCATAGCATATTAGGAAGAACTAGAGCCTCTAGAAGAGGAAATGGATGATGAGGTCTTCTTGGTGCAATGTGACACTCTAACCAACTTGGCCTATACACCCCAAAGCACATAAATGTTAGTAGAATTAGAAGATGATGAGTCCTATGGAGATGGTAATTTAGGATTGCTAGAAGGATTCCAAGACTTCATGGAAAAATGCATACAAGATCAAATCAGTTTGGAGGATCGAATGGATTTCTAAGAGATTTTGCTACCTAGTTGGTGCAAAGTTCACAATGATTCCCATTCAAAAATTGAGTGCTTCTTGTGTCAGATAGTAGTAGAATAGGTCAAAGGACAAGTCATTTCTCAAAAGGAGATACCGATAGGGCAACCTGTCTTCAACGATGTCAATCCAATCCCCATTCTAGAAATGGAAGATGCAAATGAGCAACCAAGGAAGGGTGCACATGGTTGGCCCTAAAGTCAAAGAACCTTCCATGTTCTGAATGCTGCATTTTGATGTATCTAAGTCCAAGTAGTGAGCTAGAGCCAAATTTGAACTCATTAGCCCTATGGGTAAGACCTACTTCACCACCCATAGACTCCAATTTTATTGCATTAATAACATGGTAGAATATGAAGTAAAGCAAGTCTAGAAAATTTTATTGCATTAATAACATAGTTCAAGGTCTCTTAATGGGCCTAAGGAAGAATGTTAAGATGTTGCAAGTCTTTGGTGACTTAGAACTAGTAGTAAAGCAAGTCAAAAACTATGTTCATGCCATGACCGAAGGCTAGAAAATTATAGGAATAAAGTTTGGGATCTTTTAGAGAGACTTGATTCCTTTAATATACAACTGATTCCCCATTACCAAAACCATATTGTTGATGCCTTAGCTCAAGCAACTAGCACATTGTAACCCCTCTCTTTATTTGGCCTTAAAATATTCACCATTGAGCTCACTTCCACCCCATCCATTCCAGACAATGTCACCCATTTCCACATGTTCAATGATGATAAGAATATCCTAGAGTTTATTACTAGCTCTAAAATATTTGCAAATCAAATAATTGATGAAGCAGACCTAGAAGAGCTGAACTGGACATAGAAGGGATTATCAACCTCAAAACAAATACTATCCCTAGAGGCATGGTTCAACTTGAGCACATATTTGACCTAGATGAGATCCAAGACCAAGATCAACAAGTGAAGAATGATTCCATAATCAACTAGTGTGATACCCACAACCTCAGAACAATTAAGGAAGTCAAAAATGTATTTATTGGTAAGTTATGCCCACTAGAAGAAAAGAAAGGGATCATTGATGCCTTGCATAAGTACCATGATGTGGTAGCATGGAGTTATGAAGATTTGAAGAAATATGACACCTCCATCATCATGCACACTACCCCATTAAAGTCAGACATTAGGCCATTTCAACAATGACAACATCCCATCAAGGCATTACTAGAGCCCATCATCTATAAAGAAGTGTAGAAGTTGTTGTCATCCAGAATCATTTTTCCTGTCAAGCATTCCACATGGGTGGCTAATTTGGTCCTGGTAAGGAAGAAGAATGGATAAATCTGATTATGTGTAGACTTTTGTAACTTCAACAGATATTTGGAAAAGGACAACTATCATGTTCCTTCATTGGATGAGGTATTGCAGATTTTTAATGGATCATAGATGATGTTCGTCATCGATGGGTATTCTTGATATAACTAAGTTATGGTGCAATTATATAAAGAATGACACAAGACTACATTCACCAAAAAGTGGGGAATCTTCACATATAGGAGAATGTTGTTTTTACTCATCAATGTTGGTGCCACTTTCTAGTGTGCAATGAATATAGCTTTCAAGGATCTAATTCAAAAATGCATCATCACTTATATGGATGATCTTATAGTGTTCTCAAAGAAACAAGCTGATCATGTTTCTGATTTGTGCAATTTTTTTCAAAGGTGTAGAGAATTTAGGGTTTCCCTTAATCCGAAGAAGTGTATCTTTGGTGTCACTAAAGGAAAGTTACTTGGGCATGCTATTTTTGAATAAGGAATCCCAATATACCTTGAGCGCATCCAATCCCTCTTGAAGATCCAGTTGCCAAGTAGTAAGAAAGAGCTGAAGTCTTTCTTCAGAAAGATAAATTTTGTTATGAAATTTATTATAGGCTTTGTCGAGATTGTCAAGCCGCTCAATGCAATTTTGAAGTAAGATGCTAAAATTGAGTGGAGTCTGGAGGAAAAGTAGGACTTCAAGGAAATCAAGAAGGCCACTGCTAATGCACTTGTGCTGGTCAACCCGGATTATCTAAAGCCCTTTTACATATACTCATTTCCTTTAGATCACTTGTGTGCTAGCATCTTGACCTAAAAGGATGATGAAGGGAATGGGCACCCAATTGATTTCATGAATTCCCCCTTAAAGGATGCTAAACTAAGATATCATAGTGTGGAGAAACAAGCATATGCTCTTGTCAGAGGAGTCAAGAAATCTAGACATTATATCCTATAGAATAAGTTATTTTTTATTGTCCCAGACCCAACAGTGAAAACATTGCTAATGTAGAATGAACTAGGAGAAAGAAGGGAAAAGTGGGTCACCTTGCTCCAAGAGTATGACATGGAAATTCAACCAATGAATTTGGTACAAGGACAAGCAATCGCCTGAGCAATAGTTGAAACAACAGCTGAGGTAGGACCCAACCTTACCGTTCAGTAGTATCAACTCGAAGATGTCTCCCCAGGGGAATGGTATGATGATATTGTCTATTACTTGTTGAACAAAAAGTGATTGCCTCACTTATAGGGAGTCCAGAAGCATTCCCTCAAACTGAAGAGCAATAGATATATGCTGCAAGGATCTATACTTTATAAAAGGAATCATGAAGGAGTGTACCTTCGGTGCCTCAGAAAAGAGGAAACAACACGCATACTGAAGGAGTTCCATGACAAGTTTAGTACCGATCATGGGTCTAGTCCTTCTATTTCCCATCAAATCTCATGAGTTGGATACTAATGGCCGATTGTTTTCAAGGATGCCCACAACCATGTTCACATGTGCCATGCCTACCAGATTGCTGCAACCAGAGAAAGGAATGTCACTGTCCCATTGCAACCAGTCCTAGAGGTAAGACCATTTGTGCAATGGGGTCTCGACTTCATTGGTTCAGTAAACTCACCATCATTTTTGGGTCACAGGTACATTCTAACCACCCCTAATTATTGTACTAGATGGACATAAGCTATTGCATGTAGGAAATGTACAACAAAGGTAGTTGTCAATTTCCTTGAAATTTTCATTTTAAATCATTTTGGTTGCCCATATGCCCTATTGTGATAATTGTCCTACATTTTCTTCACTTAAATTCACTAGTTGGAACTTTGATTATAGGATTTCCCTTAAGTTTTCATCCAACTACTACCCTTAGGGCAATGGCTTGGCAGAATCTACAAACAAGAACCTTATCACCGTTATCAAAAAATTGTTTAATAGGAATCCCAAGGACTAGCATACCCAATTTTGTTTTGCGCTTTAGGAAAATCATATGTGTCATAAGACTTGCTTGGGGGATTTACCATTCCACCTTATCTATGGCCTAGAGCCTGTGTTCGTGATTCACCTAAAAATCCCCACCCTCCAATTTATCAATACCTTTTACAAAGAAGGGGATCGAAAGGAAGCTTTCCTAGCTAAGCTACTCAACTTAGAAGTACATGACCACGTCATTGAAAATTTTGTCAAACATTAGGGCATAGTCAAAAGATGGTTTGATCGACGAGACAATGTTAAGGCCTTTAAAATTGTTAATCTAGTCCTGTGGTGGGACAAGGCCCATGAGAAGAAAGGGGGACATGACAAATTCGACAAGCTCTAGTTTGGCCCCTTTCAAATTGCTAAAATCCTTGGTGATAATGCTTTTTGCCTCAAAACCTTAACCAGTGAAGATGTATTGTTTCTCATCAATAGGTAGCACCTTAAGCATTATTTCTAGGCTTGAGCTCTCTCAAGCTGTTCCTATAAATATCTGTACATAGGTTAGTTTAGGTTTCCATTTGGTTTTTCTTGATTTGTTGTTTTGTTGCTTCACGTGACTTTTCTTTTTCTCACCTCCTGACCACTTTTGTTTTGCTGAGAGTGTCTCTTTTCTCCTAATGTGGTGGCTATGCTCATTCAACAATTGGTTCACTTTGTTGCCCACTCATAGTGTTCCTTAGATAACTATTCACTCTCAACTATTGGTCTCAGATTGCTGCCATGGACTCGTCTCCTCATTTGAACCTTGACTTGACTTAGAACCAGACACTTAGTTGAATCTTTCTTCAAGTTTAGCTCAGATTTTGCACAGAACATACACTAGTTTTTTTCGAAGAGCTATATAGTGGTTGTTATGATGACCTAGCAAGGAAAAATCTCAAGTTTTCTCTAGTGATCATTGTGATTCCCAAACCCATAGTAGGCTTTGATGCTTACATGGTTGAGCAAAAGAAAAAGTATTAAAATAAATATTGAAAGAAAAGAAAAGAAAAAGGGAAAGTGCTAAAATCAAGCAACCGTATGGGTGTACAAATAACTCTACTGGGGTTATGGATGCCCGGCTGGCAGTAGAGCAATATTTGTGGGGTCACAGTGACAAATTTGTTGGGGCTATGGATTCCTGACTAGTAGTGGGGCAATGTCTAGTTTAGTTTTGGAGTTTGATGATTCATAGCTTGTTTGCTTTGATTAATTGCTACTTTTCACAACTTCTAAGGAGAAGTAATCAATTTACTATATGTAGACACTTTTGGGATGTTTTGTGTGCTGATACAATTAAGGATCTCATTCTCCTTTAAGTCCCTTAGTTCACTTCTGGAAATCGGCCCCTAGTCTACGAAACCAGACATTTTGGGTTTTAAATGAACACTTATCCTTAGGATGCTCAAGAGTGTTTTCTAGTAGAGTCTCCATTTATTATGCCTATAGCAAACATGCCCTTCTTGGAATGGGGACCCTCTATTTTTTCACTTTACCAGATTACTTTTGTTGCTGCTTCATTTTGTGTTCCCCTTATTTTTGTGTCCTAAATGGTCAAGGAGCCTCAGAGGAATCATATTGAGTTGAGCACACTTTTCCACCCTCAAATTTTAAAGCCTTTAGGCCTTTACAAAGCTCCCTTAGTTTTTTGACTTCATTCTTTAAGGTTGACATCCTCTGAGCAACACGAATCTGCCTCTACGGGAAGCTCCTCGCAGGTTTCCTTCACTCCTTGGCTGTTTTAAATAGCCTTCACATGACAACCTTATGCGCCAAAGGACCCACATCATCGATAGCCATTTACATTGTCAACCACCCAAATGACCAACCTTTCATTGTCATCCATGTCGTAGACCCCACTACTCCCACTATCATTTTCAAAATGGCTGGTCACCAACCCTGAACAGTGCCATACCCACATTTATGAGAGGCATTAAATGATCAATATTTTATAAATAGCCCATCTTGAGCTATCATTTTCATCTGTTAGTAGTTTAGAAATGAGTTAGAGAGCCTCCCGCCAATGTCGTCGTCATGCCTGCTAAGTTCATCTATTTGTTCATCCATCTTCATCGAGATTCATAGGTTAGTCATCTATTGTGTGCCCTATTTCAAGTTTCCCTTAAATTCTATAAAAGTTGACAAAACCTTTAAAAGAAAGCCTAAAATCAGCTAGAGTAAACCTTGATGAACAAAACCATTCAGTTCAAATTTTGATAAAATTCAAAAATCACCTGCTAGTTGTGTGGTCATTCTTCAACCAGAACATTCATCCCTTGCGGGCCCACAACCTATCCATCACTATCACCTTCCTTTGAAAATATTTAAAACTTTAAATGGTGAACACCCTCATTGGGCTTGCCATTATGGGAGGCCCCCCTCAACTCGATCATCTTGAACTTAACCAAATTCACAAGACCAAAATGAAAGGATCCTCCAGCTCACTTAGTTTTGCTAGCGTGGGTTTCCACCTCTAGGATTTTGTTAGCATATTTCCATTCCAAATGGCTGTCTAGTACCTTCCTTCCAATGCATGGATCCTACTCCAATCATCATCATTCAAGCCTAACTTCACAAAAATTCCCAAGTCTCGATCCATTACGGAGTTCTCTTTGTGGGCCATCGTCCACAAGTTTCCACCCTAGCTTCACCATTGCAAATGGTTTTCATGGCCCATCCCTCTACCTATCAGGCTCCACCCTCCAATCTATCATTTGAATCAAAATGAAGTAATTTATGCATCATGGATCATCCTACATGGGTTTCTACCGACCATTCGCCGCTGTTCAAAATGACCACTCAAGACGGTGAACTAATGAAGCCTTTCTAGTGGTTGGGACCTGACCTTGCATTTTTCATCTACACCCTAAAGGATTGTCTGAGCTTCCCTATGGGCCTCACCCCACATAATTCCTTCTACAGACCATTGTGGTGAGTTTTCTATTCCAAATGACCTTTACATGACACCCTTCTTCCCAATGGATCCCACAATTGCCATCTTGGCCTGAGCCCAAATGAAAACAAACAAATTCCAAGCCCTAGGCAGATCGCCTTTTGCAAGCAGTCGTTTGCGGATTTCTGTCTCACTCCCATCGTTCCAAAAAATTTGTAGATCTCCATTGGCCTATTATGTGGAGCTGACCCTATTGTTGCCCCTTGACTGATTGATAATAAAAAAGGAAATGCCAAAGCCCTCCCTAGACCTGATAATGTGGGCATCCTTTGTTGGACCTTTGTCTGGCATTTTCCATTCCAAACGGTCATGACCCAATGTCTCCTTGTGCCATTTGACTTGTAGTAGCATAAGCTCAAAATGAATCATGATGCCATTTGTTGAACCCCTAGGGCCCACATGGCAGAATGCCACTAGCGAGTGGCCGCCTTACCAGCGTTGTTTCAATAGCAAAGCCTCAAACAACTAAGATACCTCCTACTTCTACCTACCTTGGACCCATATGACTAAAAGATGGTCTTAATTCCCTTGAAACTTCAAAGTGATTTTGACCCATGTGCCTAAATGGCCTGACCTTATTTGTGGACCTCATATCATGACAAAATTTTGGTGCAGGTTGGGACATGTGGGCCAATTTTCCCTACTTGCCATCCCTTCTACAGCTGCCTTCATAATGTCCACCAGCTTAGGGAAGTCCCCACCCTTGGGCTTGCATTGTTATAACTCCCTCTAGTGAAAGGCCAATGTTGATCAGAAATAGATATTAGGATCTTTAAGTAATGAATTATCTAATCTAATGTTGTTTTGTGGGATTTTTGCTAAATTTTCTCGTATTCCTATGCTTGAATGTGCTTACTGCTCTCTTTCCCGTAAGATATATGGAACCAGGTGTAGAAACTTTAGGGGTAGCTATGTAGAAGGAAAAAGGAAAGAATTTAGCTAAGGAACCCAAGGGAAAAGAAGATAAAGAACAAATGAAATACAAGTTCAAGGGGGAACCTATCAACTCCATGGTTACCACAGATTGGATGGAGATCTCAGATACTAATCTAGGACATGTTGATATCAATGAATTCAAGCAAAAGGTTTGAATCAACCCCATGATAGAAAATTCCAGGAAAATTAGAAGCAATGGGTTGGCCAATTCTGTAGGTTTCCTACTTGCTCTCATTTCTCTCGAGCTTGTGATGTCTTGTAGGGAGGTATATCAAGAAGATTCTTGAAGAATTGTAGACAAAGATGGGAATGTATTAGCTGATTTGTTTGGTAAATCAATAAGGATAAATTTTCATATCCCTACCTTCGGTGAGATGGAGGAAACATCCAAAGAGTATGCCAAGGAGATGTGGGATGTCGATCCCCTCAAATGTAAGAAACTTATCAATTTGTATTGCCTAAAGGATAAGAGGGGAAACACAAACAAAGTGCCCAAAGAACTCTTTAGAAGTGACTTTTATGAGGAATACCATGACTTGGTAACCCTTCTAAGCAGAGTTATGGGCCTTCCAACTACAACATTCTTTCAGGAGTAGGTGTTATACTTCATGGAAGAAGTCCTCCAAGGAAAAGAAAAATTTTACTGGGTAGGGATGATTAGTAATTCCTTGCATGAACAATTTGTGGTGGTAAAGAGGACTTCACAGTTTTTCATGACATCATACTTGGTCTATATATTGGCTGACTGGATACAATATAGAGGCTTATTTT